>PVHP010031538.1:0-20585 GCA_004024765.1 Zapus hudsonius | reverse complement strand
TTTCTTCCCACAAGTCTCTGAGTTGCCTTTTACTCAATCTAGTCTTTGACCTATGACATAGTGTCATAGCGGAGGCCTCTGGGGGCGCTGCTAGCAGCCCCAAGGGACAACGGTGGGAAGCTGTCTCAGGGTGCTTCCACAGAGCTGGGGGGGGGTGTCCGGAGAGGTACAGACACTCCACGTGGTTCTTTATTCCATGGGCAGAACTCACATTTATAGGGAAAGGAAGCCAGGGGGATGGGGAATAGGGGAGAGAAGAAGGGGATTGGATAGCCAGGGTGGTGAGTTGGTAATCTGCTAAGGGATAGGTGAGTGCAGACAACCTGTGCATACCTAATTTGTCTAATTGGGGTGCCTGAGTGGTGGGAAATATGTGATTCTAGCCACGGTCTGTGGGGATGGGTACAGGGAAATTTGTTACTTGGGTCTGACACCCATTGCCAGTCATGCTGAGGTGAGAATGCTAGGTTCCTGTGGCTTGCCTTGGGGGTTGGGAGTCAGGGTTGATGGAGCTGGGAAACACCTACCAAATTATAGGGGTTTCACCTGCTCAAACATCCTTAACCCTTTGTTCTCTGTGCCCTCACTAGCAGTGCCAACAAGCAGTGCCCAACAACAAAGGATTTGGTCTGACTCTGCTTCTCTGACTGAAGTGACAGAAGGGTCGACTGACCTAGCCTTGGATTTAGAAAATTTCCTGATCAGTCAGTTGGGCAAGTCAGCAGGTGTATCACTCAATAATGAGTAGTTCAAGTCTTTCAGTTCCGCCGCTGTCAGATTAAGGGAACTGTCTTACTTTTTTCATGCCTATACTTTTACTTTGAAACCATTTTATAGTTATTAAAGCTATTTTTTCTGAACATTTTTCCCATTTTATGGTTATATAACTGCAACCACATAATTTCAGTTGCTCTACTACTAAAATAAAAGCAATGGTTTAAGGAGTAATGGTGTATTCTCATTTTTGTACTTGTTTCTGTAATTGTGACATTGGGAATGATGAGAGAAACCTTTTATGAAAATAATTGATATTATTTGGATAAAGTTAATGAAAATGTAAATATGTTAAGAATAAGACTATAACACATTGTATCACCAGTTACTTATTGAAATGTTAAAAAATGAAGTGAAGTTTTTATTTTTTTTGAAGTTTTTATTTTAATACCCTATTTTAGAGGAAATGTGTTTTGAGGCAATTTTAAAATTGGAGGTCTGTATTTTTTATTATTAATTATAAAATAAGATTCAGTACATTTTGAGTGTTGAGAGATATTACAAAGAATATTGAATTAATAATTACAGCCCCTGGGTACTGCTATTCTGTATTTGTTTGACTTTGAACAAATGTTTTATTCTCTGTGTATTGATGTTCTGTATCTATAATAGAACTTTCTGCTATGCTAGAAACAGTCTATAGGTACTACCAAATAATCAATCCATCATTGAACACTAGAAATGAAGATGCTATGATTGATTAAAGAATTGGATTTTTATTTTAATTAACTTAAATTTGTATAGGCACGTGGTACGTGGCTGTTATATAATTAGACCATTCTATAAAATGACTATGAATTAGTCTTTCATTAATAGATTAACATTTCAAAGCTGCATATTATAATTAAGTAACAAATCATATGAAGGGTGTTGTCTTTTAATAAGGCACCAATACATCCTGATTCACACTGATTCAAATAATATTTTCCTCTATGGATTAATTTCTGTGATTTTAAAATTCTTTTGAAAATTTCAAATCATCAGCATTGTAAATACATTTACTTTTTAGTTAAAAGAACAATCACCTGTCATCTCAAGGAATAACCCTGAAAATATTCATTAGACTTTTATATTACTCATTATACCCATTCCCTTTTAGGCTCACTTAGCTTTATTCATAATGCCATGTACATGCTTGTCAAAACCACACCCTTATGAATATCAAACTCTTCCCTCTGCATCTGCATTGCTGTAGCTACAGCTGAAGAAAAACATAACAAAACAAAACATGAGTAGCTTGACAGTCTTCACATACTTTCAGGATCACATAGGTGAAATGGGCCCTTAATGTGCAATCTCACTATTCTTTCTAGCAGCCATTCCGTTTAGATGATTTCACACCTGGTCTCTGAAAAATTGGTACAGATCCTCTCTGACCCTCGTTCTGGCATATGGACTGTTTCTCAGTTCCCTGAAAAATTTGAAACCATCAGAAAAGAACTTTCATAGCCTTTCACCATCACACCCATCTGTCAGTGTCTGCACCCACACTCAACCTTCCCTGTGTTGCTGCTCATGAACTATCCACAGTTAGCTTTCTGGTTGTGCACTAGAGCTCAGCTCTTTCTACTCAGGGGCATCGCTCCCAGGTCTTCTTTCTCGTCAGTATTATCAACTAATTTGTTCTGTATCTTATCATTCTCATTAATATGGAACATTGTTAAGTCATCAAGTTTAAAAAAAATATAACTACTGATATAATCACTTCTGCCGGGAAGGTAATTTTACTTGTCTTTGCAACAAAATGTCACTGAGGAGTTCTGTATTCTAAATTTCTCTACTTCCTTCCCCCAACTTCTCCCTTATACTTACCCTAATAAGCTTTCCCCCCTCCTCGCTTCACTGAAATACATGATTGTCTTCCATAATATCCACAATAATAAATACCATAGTCAAATCTCAGGCTGGATATCCTTTACTTGAACAGCAATATTTGGTTCATGATGCCTTTCTCCTTAATGTACTTTCTTTGCCCTATCCCCAATACCACACACTCTTGTTCTTTCATCCGATATCAATGGTTGCTCCTTGTTATTCTCCTTCGCTGGCTCCTCTCATCTGGCATTTCCTTATGTTGAATTGATGCGACACTTACACATTAGTCATCTTTATCTCTAACTCCATTTCTTCTTGGTGACAGCATCTGATCTTAGAATTTTAAATCTTTCCCCAAAGTTATTTATTTATTTATGTATTTACTTTTTGTGTGTATGAAGTGTTTGTATGGGCACACACATGGCATTGCGTGCATGTGGCGGTCAGAGGACAACTTTGGGGGTCAGTCATCACTTTCCACCTTGTTTGATACAGTTTGTTGTTTTCCACTGGGAATACCAGACTCTCTACCAGAAAGCTTCTGGATTCAACTGTCTTTGCTCCCATTGTTGTAGGGATGTTGGGATT
Source organism: Zapus hudsonius (assembly GCA_004024765.1). NCBI lineage: Eukaryota > Metazoa > Chordata > Mammalia > Rodentia > Dipodidae > Zapus > Zapus hudsonius. Next base: position 17,408 of record PVHP010031538.1, on the reverse strand, counting down.
ATGGATGTGTGCTTTATTGTGTCTGGCTGTTCATGAGATCTGGTGATCCTAATTCAGGCTTACACAGCAAGAACTTTTAACCACTGAGCCATCACCCCATGCCCCAAAGTTTTTTTTTTTCTAGCTTGAGCTAAAGTGTTATTTATTTAATTGCCTACCCTACCTCCTATTGAATTTCTTATGGAAACCTAAAATAGAAAATGAGACTTGCAAATTTAAATTGTATATTGTCAATTTATGTACTTTTATATATTTTTGTAATTGATTTTAGAAAGGGCAATATAATGCTGCCTGGAGTATAAGAATCTCTGACTTTTTCTTAAAACTCATATTATTTGTATCTTTCTATTATGGTTAAATGCTAAGTATATCCTTGCAATTGAACAGGCTATAGCCATTCATTCTCTTATATTTTTCTTCTGTCCTGGGATGGAACTATTTTTTCGTTATCTTTAGTATTTATCTGAAATTCTACCATTTTCCATTTTTGGTACTGTGCTCACCCTTGCTGAAGTTGTCATCATCTTTCTCCTGGGTTGTTGAAATGGCCTCCTATCAGTTTCATAATTACCTGCATAAACAGCTCCTTCATCCATTGAAATGTATCTTATTTTTAATCTTTGAACTTTAGTCACAGTGTTTTGCCCATATACTGGACAATTGCAGAAATATTAAATAATTATCTTTCTTATATTGTACACAATACTAAAATCTATTTTCCCACACATTTTAAAAATGGTTAGTTTTATCTAAGTGTCCCATTGCACATAAGATCAACCAACGAATCTGTTTTGTGCTGTATATATTGCACAATTTTGGAATGGAAGTCCAGTACAAATTTTAATTGTACAAATTAGAAATTCTTTATGATGAAGCTATGGAGAGAGCTCCATTCTTAAAGTGTTTGTTGTGCAAGCTTGAGGACTGGAATTTAATATCCAGAACCTATGTTAACAGCACTAAGCGTGATGGTGCATGCTTGCAATCTCACCATTTGGAGGCAGAGACAGAGATTCTCAGGGCTCTCTAGCCATCCAGCTACCCTGCTTCATAAACCCCAGGCCAAAGAGAAGCCCTTTCCCACAAAAGGTGTGTGGTGTTCCTGAGGATGATGCTGAGCTGGTCCTCTTGCCTCCATATGCACTTGCACTTATGTGCATCTACAGTCATACACACACACCTGCACACATGGAAATGTGCTCATATGCATGCACACGTATATATGCAAAATTCTTTATTATCCTTTTAAGTGCTTGTGATGCACTAATATGCTCTAAGGTCACCAAAGGTAGGATTTTAGGTTGATTTTTCTTATTGCTTCAAATATCTCTGTCACTGACAAAAGTAGGTGGAATAAATCTAAGGGAAAATATCACTTACATAAACGACAGTTCATTTGCCATTCATTCAATTAGAAGCTTCCTTTTGTAATAGTATTTGATCTATGAGCCATGAAGACTTATAAATTATTCCTTCAGTAGGAAGATATGAGCTGGAGGTACAGTGGAAATTGTGCTTAAAATAGTTGATAATTTAATTTGTTTCTTCTTCTTTTTATTTCTTCCTATCTTTTTCTGTGGTGCTAGAAATTGAACTCAGGATGGTGGACATGCTAGGCAAATGTTTTAATAATGAGCTGTATGCACCCCAGACCCTAGAAAACTAATGTTTCTTGTTCACCTTTGCAACTTTCCAGTTGCAAACTGGATAATGAATGACATACAATAGGTACCAGAGAAATGTTAAGGAGAAAGAATAAATAAGTGTCCGTCCTTTTATTTCTGTCAACAACCTATAAGATAGGTGCTGTTGCCCCCCCCAAGGAATAGGGAGAGACCTGAAGCTCTATGCATTTAGGTAAATTATCAGAGATTAAGTAGAGCCTGGGTTCTTAGCCAATCTACATATTGCTTTAAGGAAAACTGTTATTTGAAATTAACATCTAGAACTGAAACAAAATAAGCAATAACAAATTTCCTGCAGGAGAAGCGAAAGATTCCTGCTGTTCCAAACGGAACAGCGGCTCATGGGGAAGCAGAGCCTCATGGAGGACACAGTGGACCTGAACTTCAGCGAACAGGAAGGTGAGTGCGAATCACTTGTATGGGTCTTCAAGGATGAAGTGACACACCATTCTTATCTGTTGGGAATCACTATGTTAAGATTTGTTCATTTTATACTTTTAAAACCTCTTGTTTGGGTAGGTGAAATGCCAATTAATTGGATTTTTCTTAGGTTAGTAAAAATCATTTCTGTTAGAACAGTGGCTCCATCATTCCATTTTGTCTTACCTAGTCAATTATTTTGCTGTGCATAAAGTGAATTCACAGAGTATTATAAAGAACAAGAAAACTGTCAATTGAGGCTTCCAAAAAAGCTTGTTGAAAGTTTCAAGTTCAACAAGGAAATAAAACTGAATACTAAGAATTAAGTCTTGTAGACCTTACCTCATTAAATGCAAGTAGAATGTATATAATGGTATTTTTTATTATTATGCCTGTGGCTTGAAAGAGCTATATGATTTATTTTTCTAATCACACATCTTTGAAGAGATGAAAGCTTCAATTTATTTCATAAAATGGGTTTTTATGGGTTTTTGACAGCTTGTCTCTCTCCAAGCAATGTGTGAGCAGAAAATCAGAAACTCTTGGGTGGGTCTCTCTTCAGGGGATTCATGGGTACAGCCTTCCTATAATTAAAGGCAATCTCAAGTGCTTTGTAGGACTGGTGCCCCTCCCCACAAGGCCACTTCCTGGGCTGCTGGCAGTGTGTCCCCCAGCTGACTTTCCAGTTGCTGACAACTCCGCATTTTAATTCTCTGTGTTTCCTCTCCCCGACTTTATCTATGTTTTTGAGGAAATGTCCTTTACCATCCTCCTCAGGCTTGATGTCTAATTTGAGATGATTCAGATTTTTCATTTTCCCTTCGTCGGAAGCTTTGTTACACTTTCTGTTTGCTTTCATACTTTCAAATGCAGTCTTTTTTTTTTTAATTTTTGATGGTATTTTTTTTCTTTCTTTCTCAGGTGTAACATGCCACATAGCTTAGATTTTTTTTCGAGTTAACTTTTCCTTACTGCTTCCTAAATCCTCCCAGGTCACCAATATCCGGTATCTTCGCTCCTCCAGAGTTCTTCCACAGATTCTGTTGCTGACATGACTTGAAGTATCCATTACTCATCTGCTCTCCTGGAGTTGCTGGTGTACATCTGGGCTGCTCTTGCACTGTTCTGTAATGAACTCCCACTTGCGGATTTAGATTTTTACTGATAAAAGCACATTTAGTACACAGTTATATAACAGCTATACAGACTAATGTATGCTCTAATAAATGATAAAGTAGAAAGCAGTAGTCTAATATAAAATGCTATCCAAACTATAGTTATTAATTACTAATGACTCATAACCCCTTCAAATACTTTTTAGAACTGAGATATAAATCATAAGTGAATACATGGGCTAGTTAAGTAAATCTGTTTTGAACTGTCACTATATTTTAAAGAAATACAAATTATTCAGCAATAAATATACACATTTGCTTTTCCTAATACAGGTAGAGGAACCTTATATTAGGTTTATGCATATATGAATTTCCCAGGTTCTCAGCAAGCTTCTAAGAGTTTCAAGTGTCTTTTCTCAATTAAAATTTCATTTTTCTCAACCTTTCTTGGTAGAAGCAATCACTAATGAAGTAAGTGATTCTGTACTCACATAAATCCATAATATAGTTACTAATATGTAACTATTATGCCTCACTCAGATCAGGGGAATTCAAAAAGTAAAAAATTCAGCTATTCTGAATGTGTGTTTTCAAGGCCTGATCTATTGAGAGAACAATCATTTTTGAGACTAAGACTTTCAAATGAATACTCTTATTCTTGAAAAAACAAGTTTAATATATTTATATTATTTCAGCATGCTAGCAAACTTTGGAACATCATAGGTTTTTGTTTTGTTTTGCTTGCTTATGTTTGTTTTTTTTTTTAATACAGTCTTGCTTTATATCCCGAGATGCCTTCAAACATATAATTCTCTTGTCTCTTGCTTCTGGATTGCTGAAGTCATAGGAATGTACCACCATGCCCAACTTCAAAATATGTTTTTCTCACCATAAACGTTAATGTAGAAACTTCATTTTATAGTCTTACTTTAATATCACATTTTTATTCTGTGAAGTACGAACTTTCAATGTCAACTATTAAGTCTGAATATTATCAAATATTCAAAGAATTTAAAAACTTGTTTATTAATGTTCCCATCCCTAATATATTAAAATTAATCCTTTAAGCAGCATTTCATGATTTAATTCTCCTGGTCCTCTCCACCCCCAGTTTAAATGTTTCCATGTGGGTTTAGTATATATTTGAAGTAAGTGAATTATATTTTAAGTAAGGTCATTATTTTCTTGTGAATGATGGTATTAGGGCTCTTTATGCAATAGTAGATCAAAATATTGTTTATCCTTTTTTGGTTTTATAAGACTGACCTCTTAGTTTCCTAAAAGTAAAAACATTCCAGAAGCTAATCTATCTCTATTGCATATTGCTGCTATCCATAAGGATACTGAGATATTTACATGTCTACTTACAACAGCATATATTTAGGGACATTTTCTTTCTTTTGCAGAGAGAGTAGGGAAATGGAGCCATGGTTAAACACTGCTTTATTCCCTTTAGGGTGATGTTCGCTATTGGCATGTACAAAATTACAATTACTCTCCCTCCTTCACTCTCTGCCATGCTTAGTGTAAGGCAGATGATTAGAAAATACATCCAAGAATGAGAAGGATAGGTTTGAGTGAGGTTTGGTGGTTGGTATAGAAATGGCACAGAAATTGGAATACTCCTTGACTGTCAGTTTCTGAAATTAGATGGGCGAACATCTCTGAATCTTGCTTGAGAAAAATCTGCAAATTTTAGTTATTGGCACCATATTTGGGGTAGCACGATAATACCATGTAGCAGGTTCATATGGGTCTCACCACTGCTGATGGAAAACATGTACTGTGACCTGACAACAGAGTTAATGGGCATTTTGATTTGTGTATTTTATGTTTGGGTTTCACTATTGTGTTTTTCCTCCATGTCTTAGGATTTTTGGGGGACTTATTTTAGATATCAAAAGGAAAGCTCCATTCTTCTGGAGTGACTTCAGAGATGCTGTCAGCCTGCAGTGCTTAGCGTCTTTCCTGTTTCTCTACTGTGCATGTATGTCTCCTGTCATCACCTTTGGAGGACTGCTGGGAGAAGCCACGGAAGGGCGTATAGTATGTATCATACTGACCCTTGAACTTTGAGCCTTGATGTGTTTTTAAGATTTATAGCTAGGAAAGTCATGTTTGCTGTTGCATTCTGTTAAGAAGAGAGTTTTGATATGTGGTTTGGTAAACAAATTTCCAATGAATTTCCTAGATGGCTAGCGGAGCTGGAAATTTGGGATGGGATGTCTCAGAACCACCAATTCTGAGTCCTGCACAAGGTTTTAACCTAATGTCTTATGCCTTCACCCCAACTCTGGATTGGTTTCAGGTTCTGTCTCATAGCTTACTCAAAATCCATTTCCTATATATCCAAGCCATGTTTCAAATTAGTGTTAGTGTCTGACTACCCCTGAATGGATTTGATCATCTGGTAAGGCAACAGAAAACCTAAGCAGCAAGGCACAGAGGGATCTTCCTTTTTGCAGTCATTCATTTTCTGTCACCTTTGGACATTTTCTAATCCTTATTCCCTGTCCTGCCTGAGATTGGTAAATTTATACAGTTATATTCAAGAGCTTTCTCCCTAATCAATGGCTGGCTGTAATTGATCCATGCATCTCCTTTTACAGAGTGCAATTGAATCACTTTTTGGAGCATCAATGACTGGAATAGCCTACTCTCTTTTTGGTGGACAGCCTCTTACCATATTAGGGAGTACGGGACCTGTCTTGGTGTTTGAAAAGATTTTGTTTAAATTTTGCAAGTAAGTGTCATTTCTCTTGACTCTTATCCCCTTTCTTTTCCTTTACTGTATTTATTTTTCTTCCAGCATCCCTTTTCGAGGTCCATGGGGAGAAATGGAATTGGCTGATTTGATCTAGTTTGTCATTTGGGTCTCTCTGTGGACATACAGGAAAAGGTCAAAGATTTGTGTATATTGTTACATGATATTTATAAAAGGCAAGATTCAGTTCTAAGTACTGAGAAACCTCTTTTAGTTTTGTCCCCCTGGATTTCGTTTTAGACAGAGTTTTGAGTTTAGATTCTCATGGGATATGAAGCTATTGCCTTCTACTTCCTGAATTTAGTTTATTTTCACTGACTTAAAGTGGCAGCAAGCTGTAAAATGACTTTGTTTCCACACCTCTTTCCTTTGTTTTCTAGAGAATATGGGCTGTCATACCTGTCTTTACGAGCTAGTATTGGACTTTGGACTGCAACCCTATGCATTATACTTGTGGCCACTGATGCAAGTTCTCTTGTCTGCTATATCACTCGGTTTACTGAGGAAGCTTTTGCTTCTCTTATTTGCATCATTTTCATCTATGAGGCCCTTGAGAAATTGTTTGAACTCAGTGAAGCATATCCAATAAATATGCATAATGATTTGGAGCTGCTGACACAATACTCGTAAGTACTATTTCCCCTGTTGTCTATGGTGCTTTTCTTTTTACAAATATTGCTATAGTTATAAGTAATATGAGGGGATTAATCAGCAGAGAGTGTGCCTTAAATTGCTTCAAGACATACAGCTTAGACTTTTAGGACTGCATAGGATTTTAAAAGACATCTACAATTCTCTCTCACTTGCTCTATCTCCTCTCCTATTCTTGCAAATAAATAATTTTTAAAAGGGTGTATGAGGAGATGCCTCAGTGGTTAAGATGCTTACCTGCAAAGCTTAACGACCCAGGTTTGATTCTCCAGTGTAAACGTAAAGCCAGATGCACAAAATGTATCTGGAGTTCATTTGCAGTGGTTGAAGACCCTGGTGTGCCCATCACTCCCTCTTTCTCCCTTCTGCTTGCAAATAAATAAATAAAATATTTTAAAAGTCATCTAATCAGCCACACATCTGATCCTTGGGTCCTTCTTACAGCATCTCTGTAAAGAATATCTTTCTAAAACTCTGTCTGTCAAGTCTTCCACAAATAAGTACAAAGTTAACCAAAATAGTTTTAATATGCTTTTATTATTTTTTTGGTAAAATGCCATTTTGGTCTACCTTTAAGTTCTTTGTAACCCATAGGAAAGTAGTAATAAAAAGTGCATGATTTAAAATCTAAAATAGCATAGTGAAAGAAACTTATTGAATTTGGTTGATGCATGAAAGGATGATAAAACATAGATGAGATCACCAAATTTATATTTAATTTTGCTTTTGGATAATTATAAAAACATTAAGGTATTACTTGCTGCAAGAGATAATACAGTTCAGGATTAAGGATGAGACTGATCTATTGCTTCTACTTTTGATAGGTCAGTAGCTAGGAACTTTTCTAATGCATTAGCTGTACAATACATGTGACCAGTAAATGACTTGTTTATTTAAGTTTAAAATATTTTCATTGGATTTATATAGAAATTTCACTGAGCAGATGTTTGAAGCCATGTGCTGTTTATATGGCAGTTATAATCTCTGTTTTACTACCAGTACTGGTCTTATAAACTACTTAGATATACCTTTATACCTCTTAAATCTTTCATTACTATAGGAAATCCACATTAAAATATATACCATAATAGTGTACTGTTATAATTTTGTTAAGATCAATAATGATGAAATGTTGAAAATAAGATGATTCTTAGGATTTTAAATTTTTATTAACCTCTAGAGCACACTATTTGGAGGCAAGAAAATTTAAAGTTAAAATGCAAACTAACGTTATCAATAAAATATAATAGTGATAGTGGGTTATGGGGAGAATAAGGGTAGATGTCAGGGGCACTCAGATATAAAGGCAGTGTAGTGGGGTGAGTTGAGGATTAGAATTTAGATAATGCCCAGCAAAAATTCCAAAGCACCCCAAAATTTAAGGAGAACCTGAATTCTTGTCTACTAAGTTAAAGAATTAAAATCACAGACAACAATATATTAAGGGATTGTGGGAAACTTTATTAAGGGAACATAGGGAGTTACAGAGTTCTCCAGCCACCAGTGTGGGGAGAATATGTGGAAGAGGTTTTGGTCAAAATTTATGCTGTTTAATTAGATATGCAGGAAAAGAAAGATAATAGAGAGCTGCCATCATGAGGAAAAAGTTTATATGGGAAAGATCTTGAGTCCCCCTCACCCCAGGGCTAGGGTGAGGGTCCATACCTGGAAGATCAAAGTCCTCCTTCTAGGATGCCATGTGGAAGAGACTGCCTTTGTTCTAGAGACTCTGTTTAAAACTTCCACCAGATAAGTCAGAGAGACAGCTGATTGGTCTTTACCTGACCAATGAGTTTTGTATCTAGGTTTGAGCTCTGGCTAGAGACACCTCCCACTCAAGGAGAGAGAGGGTCTATGGAGCTTGTCTGAACTGTCACAGAAGAACAGTCTTAGCAGAATTGGCTAACATTGGCATGTCATGTGCCTTTTACTTATCTTTATTTGAGAAAAGAGTCATGGATATTCTTGTTATGGTATACAATGATCTCTGGTTAAATTTTTAAGCTAGAGATAATTTAATGCCAAGCACTCTGTGGGTGTTAGAGAAATCATGATGAATAATATTCTGTCCTCAAAGACCTTCCGTTTATAAGGAAGCAAACAGATCACATGATGAGTGTTGTGCTGAGAGGTGGAGTGGTTGGGACAGAATGCTGTGCTTCCACATCATAAGAGTGTCTCACCCAGATTTGGGACTTGGAGATTTTCTGCAGCAGAAACACAGAGTTAAACAGTCCATGGGGGTTAGGAAAGTGTTGAGGAATATGTCAGGAAGGTTGTTTGGACAGACACACACTGGCCTTGAAGCCAGAGATTCAATAAAGCATGGCCACATTTGTCTAAAGTCAGATCTAGATGCTGGTAGCATAAGAAATGAAATCCAGGTCTTTTACTTTGATGTAATGTTGAGCACACCAATAAATATGAATAAGCTCTCCAAAAGAAAGGCTGTAGAACAAAGAAAACAGGTCAAAGCAAAATGGATTTGTTTGAAGTCTTGGGAAAGCCTCAGTTGCTCCCCTTTCCTGTGGTTCTCTCAATTTCAGTGGCAGCTTCTCAGCACTTCAGACTAGGAGTAGAGTTGAATATTTGTGATCCAGGAAGGAAAATGTCTAGAGAAGCAAGCCTTGTTTTCAGCTTGAAAATAGAACAATGAAGAAAATAGCAAACCAATAGACAAATAGGTAAGGTGAAAACCACAAGTAATGCTGGTTGTAGAAAGCAAGGGACAAGAATGTGTGAAGTCTTTAGAGAGGACAAACGGGAGATCAAACAAAATAAGGAAATGTGTTTACAAAGAAAGCATTATTACCTTTAAGAAATGGCATTGGAATGAGAGTGGAGGCAGACTATGAAGCCAGTTTGCAAAAAAATTAAGAGAATAGGTGGTAAAGAAATGGAAGAAGTAAGATGTCAAAGAAAGTGAAAACTATATACCTGTTAGAGAGGATGCAAACATCTCAGGACAAGCAGTTTGTTATGGAAAAGTGTTATGCATGCCTGACGTGTAGAAATATAAACAGAGAAAATACAGCCATAGAAATGTTGAAGAAAGTGAATGAACAAGACATTCCAACCTTGAAGGAGACAAAATATGATGAAGTCAAAATAAGTAATGGAGTTAATATGCCTAAAACTCTCAAAGGATAATTTGAGAGTGAAAATAGCTCAGTATGTCCATTCTTCCTCCCTATCATGGTGACCAGAAAAAGAGCAGCCCAGGTCCTGATTTTCTCCATGTTTCCTCCTCTGGTTCCTAAAAGGGAACTTCACCAAGGTTTACTTGGAGCATTTTGGGTCTCTGACACCTACCTAGTTATTTGAAGGTTGAGCCTGGCTGTGCACTGATCCCTGTGACCCATTGCCCACATACCCTCTCCTCAAAAAATCTGGGAGGTAGGGGACCATGGATAGCCTAGTCTCAGTCCCGGTTCTCCTGGCTATCCATGGTCATGGTCCCCCCACACAAGGACTGATCCAGACAACCCATGGAGGAGGATAACCAGCTGATTGAGGATGGGGGGGCATTGGGGAATTGGGGATAACAACTCATTGTTTGCCCATTAAATAATGTAACTCATTATGGACAATAAATATATATTAAAAAATCAGGGAGGTAAAAGGAGTGGATAGACAGTGATGTTGTGTTCTTTGGCACTTGAAAGGAGTATTAATAAAACTGAATGTGTTTCCCTTAGACATGTAGTGCTGATCAGACTCCATTACTGCACTGGCTCCTCATTTTCATTTTTGCTCTATTGATTTTCTGGCTTCTATTTAAAAGTAATGGTTCATATGTACTCCAGTTTGAAAATTCCAACCATTAAATGAGTCTTCTACAATTAAAATTTATTTTATGAGTTGAACAGGTTTTCATGCCGTATGCATGTAACATCAGTTATTAGCATTACTTGCTTTCTGAAGAAGTAAAATAAATATTCTCGTTGTGTAAAGTGTGCTTTTACTCACATGCATCAACAAAGCAACTATTTTAGAATTTTGTATAATCTTCTGTACACAGCGTTTACTCTGTTTCATGAGGGCCATATGCCATCCTGGTAATTTTCTTATTCTGGTCACTGTGAACATTTTACACTCGTCAGTTCTCAAGTATTATTACACGAATGCCCACTAAGCTTTCTGCTTTAGGTTTTCTGGATGCTTGCTTTCACACGTTTCATTAGGAAGATTTGGAGAATTGTCATAGGCCATATATGTGATGCCTGAGCGTGTGACTGTTGTAAACTCACTGATCCCGTAGTTGCATATGTGTCAGAATTTACCATATGTTTATTCAGATGGAAGATACTGGACAGAAAGCCACTATGCTTGTTTTGTACTTTTCAGATATTCTTTGAATTTGGGCCTTCTATATTCAGACTTCTCTAAATTCACAGCGTACTAACCAAGTAGCAAAAATTGATTTTAAAAGTTTCATTTCTCTTCTGGCATCTTAACCTCATAATGTGGTAATATGTAGACCTTACATTTGAAAATACACAATTTCCTTTTATTGTGCCAAGAGCAAGTGTCAAGAGAATTGATTTCATTTTGAGAATATATATATTACACCAGATGATCAATCTGAATATGTCAAGTTAGCAATAAGTAATGAGTATGAAGGAATAATTTTTCTCCTGATTGCTTTGATTTCAAGGAATGTCAAAAATAGAATAAAATGTTATGCTTGTATAAGATGAAAATGTTTTTTCAATGTATAGTAATAAAGTTCTCCGTGATGGCTACATAAAGAATGATTAAGGATACATATATGGATAATCAGAATGGGAGGTGATGTGGGAGAATTTAAACCAGTGGGAGCAGGGGAGAAAGCAGGTCGGTGGGATCGGTGAATGAATGAGAATAAAATTTAATGGCATATAAATTACTGGGACAGAGAGTTACACTCCAGATGAAGATGCTGTATTCTAGCCATTTTTAAGTTATTGTGAAAAAACTTAAAGTGTGAATCACTCCTTCACAATAGTTAGGTTAAAGCAAAGACAGGGTCTGTTATTGTAACTACTCGTGTGTGTGTGTGTGTGTGTGTGTGTGTGTGTGTGTGTGTATGTGTGTGTGTGTAATAACTTACAAAATGCCACAGGATGGTTCTCACCATCATCATCACTCATCATCACTATGAAGATATATAAAATATTTCTGGTTTACTATCTCGTTTTTATTTACTCTAACACTCTCTCTAGCTTTATGTGGAACCGAGATAGTGACTTGTTTATAATAGATGTTACTGAGTGACGTTTTACTCAATGTCCTTTTCCTAAAATTTCTTAGCTAGATTTTAGTCTTTTTAAAATTTATTAATTATTGTTAATAATTAGGAATACTGTATGAACAAGCCCAGTGTTGTTATCCCCATTTCTCTCCTTCCTGCCCCTGTCCACTGAGGGTCCTCCTCAGTGGGGTTGCTGGAATGGTCCATGGGATGGAGAGTTATGAATTGTACAAGCAGAAGCCAGTTTTTTTGGGGGGAGGGGCAGTGATTCTACATATTCCGCCCACCATGGTTCTTAAAATCTTTCTGCTCCCTCTTCTGTAAGATTCCCTGATCCATGGTGGGTGAGTTTTAAGTTTGCTTTACTGTTGAGCTCTTAAGAGTCTCTGGGTTTCTACTTTAGATTGCTTTGAGTATCCTCGGTGTCTGTCTTCATTACCCTTGCTTAGGTTGTCTGACTTGCTGTGGAGGCAGCATTCTTGCTCATCTCACCACTTCCTCTATGGTTTCATTTGGGCCTAGATGATGGGTTAGGGGTGGTTCAGCTCCCGCCTGCAGATCTTTTTGGTAGAATTGGGGTGTCCACGCTTCTCACTGCCTTCTGAAAAATATTAACAGAATCTCCAACTGAGAGTGAGATAGGTATCCGTTAAATGAGACAAACGTTAATTTGGCGAGATTTTACTAGGTGTAGCCTCTCTGTAGGTCTATGGTTAGTGGGGGCTTCTGCTTGGTCTTCATGAGAATTTGCCTTGGATCCCAGTTCCAGCTAAGGGTTCCTTGCCATTGAATGGATCTCTTAGCCAATCAGAGTGTGTTTGATTTCCCACTTAGGTTAAGCACCACTATTGCACATATGAGTACTTCTTGTCTTTCTGGTCTCTGCCTTACAGCAGTGTCCCCTGCTTTCTCCAAATATCTATGGCCAATAAGAAGGGCCCTGGAGAGGGTGGGATGAAGCCTAACCCTAATACAAGTGGCTCTGGCCTATAACTTCCTGTCCTGGTAATTGGTTACTTCCCACACTAAGCTGTTGATCAGAGACCTAGGAGGTCCCTAAAACAAGAGGGGCTTATGTCAAAGCTCTTGATTGCCCACCACAGGCTAAACATAAGACCCTATTGCTGAAGATACCACAGGCTGCTGTCAAACAATACCTAGAGACACTGCTGGATTCAGAAAGGAAGCCAGCTGGGAGATGGTTAGCTTGTATACTGCTGGAAAGCACTACAAGAGCTTCCAGGGGAAATTGGCCATCAATATTCAGATTTGATTTTTCTTGAAGGTGAAAAAGTAAAAAAAAATTATCTTCCATAGTACTAGGGTAATCCTATAAACATGGTCAGGTGATAGTATTGATTAACTGAACATGATACAAAATAATTATCATCCCCTTGCCAATTGTGTTTAGTAAGTAAAAACAATTGATCTTGTTTCTATTATCTTTAGCATTGTTCTAATAGACATAATCTACATTTTGAATAAGATTAGCATGTTATATGAATCTTAACATGAAATAATAGTGTCTAAATCTGGATCTAAAAAAATTAGTTCTGATTGGACATTTAGGCAGGATGAGTGAAGCAGGGGAGCTGGGGATTGGAATTTAGATAACACCAATGCACCTCAGAACTTAAGGAGTACCCAAATTCTTGTCTATAAAGTTAAAGAATTAAAATTATAGACCACCAGAGGAAAAGGTATAGTGGGAGACTTTATTTAAAAGACAATGGGAAGTTACAGAGATTTCCAGCCACCAGTGTGGAGAGATCACGTGGGAGAAGGTTTAACAAAATCTATGCTGTTTAGCTAAACAAGCAGGAAATGTAAAGATTATGAGAAGGAAAGGTTCATGTGGGAAAGAAATCCAGCCCCTCGACACAGCCATTACCTATGTCCTTCTAGACATGTGAGGGAAGAAAAGAGAATTATCTGCTCAGTGAGTAGTCCCTGCCCCAGGTGAGCAGAGAGACAGCTGGTTGGTCCATATCTGACCAAACAGTTTTAGCACCAAGATTTGAGCTCTAGCTAGAAACCTCCCACTCAAGGGGTAGGGGCTCAGTTTTGGAATCTATGGAACTTGCCTTAAACTGTCACATGATGACATAGTGGAAAAATTATTAAAAGGAAATACCTGAAATCTAAAAGTTGACCAGAAATGCAGAAGATAGGTGCTGAAAAGATGTCTACATAGTTCATGAATCTTTTAGGATTTAGTCAAAATAGAAAAAAAAAAAAGAAAAGAAAAAGAAATGAAAGAAAGATAAGCTGTTTTTGACTTTTAAATCTCCTATATCTGTATAACATTAAATACACATCCAGAATTAATTATAATATAATTTTAATTAAAATTTGTGTTTATTTCAGTAATCTCTATTAATTTCCACAATAATGGGACCATGAATATTGGGCACACCTTTGTATCCACTATACTCACAAAGGGGTTGTCAAGTGCCATATCAAATTGTTGATTCATATTTTTGTATTCTTAAAATGCTTCTCTAACAACGAATGCTTTGGTCTCCCTTCAAAAATGCTGATTAAAATATATTATCTGACATCCTATAATCAAATAAATTATAGGTACTCAATAAATGATTATTCAATAAATGAGCCTACCCAAGTCTTCATCCTAACTAAACACTTAATATCTTTCTTTTCTGTTCTTGATTTTGAACTAATTTTTTTGTAACTGTGTTATAATTATGGAACATATTTATGGGTTACTGTACATTTCTTAAATACATATGTTCATTGTTTGATGTTCAGATGAGAGTCATTTCTCATTTCTTTTGGTAAAAATATTCAAACTCCTTTTTTCTAGCTTTTTAAAAGTACAGTACATTATCATCTAAAGTCACTCTACTGTACAATAGAGCATCACAATTTGATCCTATCTGACAATGGCTTAGTTACCATTCAGGAACTCTTTTCTGTCCCTCCTGCTCTTTAACTCTACCCATACTCTGGTGGTTACATTCTCTCAATTTCTGTGAGATGAACTTTTAAGGTTCCACATATAGATAGATACAATCCTATGGTACTTTTCTTTCTGCTCCTGGCTTATTCCACTTCATATAATGACTTCCTGTTCCACCCATATTATTACAAGAGTAGAATTACATTCCTTTTCCTTTTTTAACAGTACTTTATTGTATATCTATGTGTCACATTTTCTTTATCAGTGGTAGACATAAATTAGTTTCATTTTACAGCCGCTTTGAATAGTGGTGGAGTAAACACAGGACTGAGCTGTCTCTTTGACAGAGTGACTTAATTTCTTTTGGATATAAACCCAGTAGTGGATCACATGATAGTTCTATTTTTAATTTTTTTGAGGAGATTCCACACTGTTTTCCATAAGGTTTGCAGTAATTTCAACTGCTTCCAACCAAATGAAGGGATGATGTTTTGCTACACATAATGGCCTGCACTTATCATTTTCTTTTGGTAATAGGCATTCTATCTAGAGTGAGGTAATTTCCCAGCATAGCTTGAATCAGTATGCAATTGATAGTACTGTTGAACATTTTCTTCATGTATTCAATGATCATTGATATGTCTCCCTTGAAGAACATCAAATTAGATCGGTGGCCCATTTTTAAATTGGATTATGATAATTGCTTTTGCTCTTGAGTTTGAGAACTTTATACATTCTGGTTGCAGATGAACATTTTGCAAACATTTTCTCCCATTCACTTGTTTCCTCACTCTGTGGTTTGCTTTGCTATACAAGAACTTCTTCATTTGATGCAATTCTGTGTGTTTATTGAACTTTGATTTCTTATACTTTGGAGGCATAACCCCCAAATCTTGTTCATTCCAATGTTCCAAAGCATCTCTCCTGTTTTCTTGTAGAATTTTCATGGCTATAGATCTCACATTTAGATCTCATTTTGTGTGTGTGTGTGTGTGTGTGTGTGTGTATGTGTTGTATTTAGTATGTGGTGATAGACTGGGGTCTATTTTCATTTTTCATGAATTGTACTCTTATTTTAATGTAAAAATCTTGTTTTCCATAGCAAAAGTATCATGGGTAATAGTTTATAATTTATCTATTTCATACTCCTGTCCCTGTAATAGATAATAAAAGTTTTATGAACAGAATTAGTATATCTTTATCTTCCTACATCCAGACAAGTAGTTGATTGATCTGTAACCATTGTTTATAGTGTCTCTCAACATATCCTTTTCATATCTACTTTTAGCTATTTTCCTTTCTTATAGGTAAAGATTAAATTATTGATAATAAAAACATTATCTAAATTAGTATCTAATTAGAGTTGACATAAATACCTTTACATAAAAATATAGCGGGAAAAATTGAAAAATATTTCCGAAGTTTTACATTTAAGGCCAAGGAGATATCTCTATTTGAGAGAAAAGCAAATTCAGTTGAGAAAAAAATAAGCATTTAACATGTGCTTTTAGTGTTAGGTACTAGTAGTGGTGTTTTACAAAGTTATGTTCAAAGT
The DNA here is from genome assembly GCA_004024765.1 of Zapus hudsonius. Classification (NCBI taxonomy): domain Eukaryota; kingdom Metazoa; phylum Chordata; class Mammalia; order Rodentia; family Dipodidae; genus Zapus; species Zapus hudsonius. The sequence continues at coordinate 1,065 of PVHP010031538.1, read as the reverse complement.
TTTAACAGGCTACTTTTCTCATAACACAGAGCTACATATTTGAATGATATGCTAATTAGTATAAGCATGGAGTGAATCGGTTCTAAGAATGAAATCCAAAGTATGGAAATAAATATATTCATAAAAGACTTGTCACTGTCTTATATAAATAGTAACATTAATAGGAACAAATTAAATGTTTAATAGAGAAGTATGAGCTAGTAAACCGTATTTGATCTCTTAACATTCTTGATACTACATTCTGTGCTCTTCTCAGTTTTCTTATTTAAAAAATAAGTTTTTTAGGAAATGTCTCCTTTAAAATATTCCCTTTAAACTCCCTGCAGCCTAGAGACATGGAAACTCCTTTAAGATATTCCCTGAAGCATAGAAACATGGAACTTGTGTTATAATGTTATGTAAGAATACTATGTGATAATGAAATATCCTGAAAAATATATAAGAAAATCTATTGGATGAAATAGACCAAAAACCACGATGGCTATAATAGAAATCACTATGATTTAGTTTTCCTACTTTAGCATAAAATAATATGCTGTGGTATGGTTTTAATATTTTTAATGTCAAAATACTTTTTTGGAATAAATAATCACAAAAACATTTGGCTCCTATACATAGATTATTCTATAAATATGATGTCTTAGATTAATACCCAAGTTGCTACACATCACTCTGGGGACTAATTTAGTCAATAAAGAGACTTAAAACGTGAGTCACAAACCATTGCTGTTCAGTGAGCATAGGAAGATACTATTAATAACTACAAATGCAAGAGGAGAGCATCTGTAGCCCAGGGACTAAAATTAGTAGCACTGTTCAAGGGAGTTCTACCAAATTATGTTTTCCAGAAGACATGCACAGGCACACATGTAAGGAAAACTGATCACCTCCATTAGCCCTGAAAGAAAAACGTCTTCTGGATGAGGGCATTTAATTATAATGTTTATCTAATCACTTTCTGGCCACTTATATAAACGACAAGGCATAGAGAAAATGCTTTTCTGTGGGCAGTTGAGGGTAGTAGAACACATGTTTTATAAAAAGTATATACATTTTCTCTTTTTT
>PVHP010031537.1:0-20903 GCA_004024765.1 Zapus hudsonius | reverse complement strand
CCCCTAAACACGAAGAGGATGCTAATTGTAATAATGCCTTCACCAAGCCTAAGTGTCCTTTGTTCTATTCTTGACTCCATATTGATTAGTCCATTTATGCAGGCAAATCCTGGTACCTCACACATTTCATATGAGCTGAGAAAACTTTGTTTTTTAAAAAAACTTTGTTCTTAAAAACTTTGTCCCTGATTCCATTCCAGCACAGAAAGGCTGGCCAGAATTAAGTACTTATATTTTGAAAGTAGCCTTAATTTTTTAATAGTAAAAAGCTATGATTTTACAAGTGCCAATTGGAAATGCTGACATGTTATTTTATCTGTGAAGTTCAGCTCTAATTGTGTTAGCATAGGTTGAATTTAGCATCGTTCTAGCCTTTAGGTCATCTTAAATTTTTTCATGTTGTTTTTAGTGACAAATTTCTATTATTTAGTACATGAGCCAACCAACTAATATCTAAATGTACTATGACATTATATCTTTCCACCATGCATTCATTAAAAACACAAAATTTCTTGCATTTTCCAGGTTAAGATGACAGAATAGAAACTGTACCTATATGACCCAGTTAAGGAGACAAGTCAGCATAAGAAAGAAGAGACTCCATTCCAGAGAAAGAGAAACAACGGAGAAGTACAAGAAAAAGATGAGCAATCCACTGAAAAGAAAGCAAGTTAAACAGTGGCTCCCTAACAGGGAGATGAAAAGGAAGAATCTCATCCAAAAGGCAGGCCAAATGGCCCTAATAAAAAGATAACAGTAAAACTATTAAGAAAAAAATAACCTTAAAGGTAAATGGCTTCAACTCATCAGTAAAGAGACACAGACTGTCTGTTATCAATAAGAATTCTCATCTTTTGTTAGGCCATAAAAACAAAAAAACTATAGAACTAAACTACACCATAGATCAAATGGATTTTAACATACACGTACAGAATATTTCACCCATCAGATACAGAATACACAGCCTTCTCAGCAGCTCAGGAAACCTTCTTTAAAATAGATCACATTCTAGGCCTCACGGAAAGTCTTTTTATAACACTTTATATGTAATTTTATTTATTTGTTTGTTTATTTATTCATTTTGATGCCAAGAGAGAGAAGAGAGACAGAGAGAATGGGTGTGCCAGGGCTTCCAGCCACTGTAAAGGGCCTCCACATGCATGTGTCACTTTGTGCATCTGGCTCTACATGGGTACTGGAGAATCCAACTTGGTTGTTAGGCTCTTCAGACAAGTGGATTCACCACTGAGCAATCTCTCCATCTTCTATGGAACTTAACACTTTGGATGAGAGATATAATAGTGCAATGGCTAAAAAATTGGGTTGTAATATAGTAAATCCAAATTCCAAACTTAGATTGCTAATTGCTGGTGAGAGAAAGCATCTACCCTGATTCTGCTGCTATATTTCATACACATCAGAACCCAGCTTGATCTGCCTGCCAACATGAAAAATGAAAAATGGGTATTTTTATATACATGCTTTTTATATTTATATGTTTCATTAGGTTGTTTACATTTCTGCTCTCATATTCAAGTTTTTCTCCACAGTCATATGTATATACAGCACACCTTTGCATGGGCTTAAATATTCTTATTTGCTAATTTCAACAATCTATCATCTCTTATTTTTTCATTAAATCCTATCCTGATTTTGAGTCATATTTCTTCTACTTCCATTTATGATTATTAATTTTTGAAGTGTATGTTAGATATTGTATATACCATTTTTGTACCAAATTGTATACTCTGTTCTTGTTAGAGTATACAATCAAAGAATTAAGGATATCATTTGGATATGAGTTTTCATCCCCTAATGAAAGTAAACTACTTTTACTCTGGTTAATCTGCCCAGAAACTCAGCCTTAATAAAAATGTAAGAACATAATTTGTATCTTATCAGATTATAGTATAATAAAACTAAAAATTGAGAAACTACAGAGATATATAGAGACTGGGTAATATACTCCTGAATGACTAATGGGTCATTGAAGAAGTCAGGGTGGAAATTTAAAAATTTCTTGAATCAAATTAAAATTAAAGTACAATTTACCAGAACCTATTTGATAGAGTTAAGAGTAAAGATTGCTAAAAGTTTTCTAAGGGAAAAGTTTATAGCTGTGAGTGCCTACATTTAAAAAATGAGGAAGGAAGGAAAGAAGAAAGGAAAGGAAAGAAAGACAAAAGGAATAATAAATAAAATCAATTGAACAAAAGAAGGTGGTTCTTGAAAAGATTAATTAATAATAGTAAATCCCTAGGCAAGCAATGAAAAGGAAAATGAAGAACCAAATCAAATCACTCAAATTGGCCATAAAGAGGGGAGGTTACTGCAGATTCTAATGAATTCCAGAGGCTCATTTGGAAACACTTTGAAAACATATTCCAGAGGCTTCGCAATTTATAAGTTGACAAATTCCTAGATGTATAATAATTAAATCAAAGAGGTATAAATAATCCAAATAGACTCACAAAAGCAATGGGATTGAGGAAGTAATAAGTCTTCACAGAAAGAAAAGTGTAGGTCTAGAGAAAGCCAGTACCAAGTTCTACCAACACTAATATTCCTTCAAACTATTCAACAAAACAGAAATGGAAAGTCCATCACCCAGCTCATTCTATGAAGCCAGTGTTACCCTGATACCAAAGCCATATAATGACAGAGCAAATAAAAAAAAAGACTACTTTCCCTTAGTGAACATAAATGAAAAAAATCTCAATAAAACATTCATAAATCAAATTCAAGAACACATTAAGAAGGTAACACACCTTGTTGAAATTGGGTTAATTCCAGAGATATTAAGGTTGGCTCAGCTGTACAAATCAATAAATGCAATTCAACATATAAATAGACTTAAGAACATAAAAAAGGACTTAACAGAGTTCAAGATATTTTCATGATAAAAATCCTAAAGAAACTATGAATAGAAGGAACATATCTCAACATAAGAAGTATTATACTTGATAAATAGGAAAAACTAAAAGTATTTCCTCTAAAATGATGAAGACAAGGCTGACCAGTCTCATTCCTTTTATTCAACATATTGATCAAAGTCTTAACTAGATCAATAACACAAAGAAATAAAAGTATACAAATAGTAAAGAAAGTAAAATATCTCTATTTGTAGATAACATGATCCCTAAGGACTCCACCAGGAAACTTTGACCTGATATACACTTTCATCAAGTAAAAGGATATAAAATTGACATGTAAAAAACTAGTTTTTCAATACTGAACTTGTCAAGAATGAAATCAGAAAAAAACGATATCCCATTCACAATAGCTTCAAAAAATATCTAAGAATAAACTTAACCGAGGAGGTAAGAGATTTCTGGTATGAACTTGTTAAAACACTGAAAAAATAAATTGAAGAAAACACTAGAAGATGGAAAGACCTCCCATGTTTTAAAATTGAAAGAATATAAAAATTGTACCAAAAATACTCTACAGATTCAACTCAGTGCCCATTAAAATTTAATGACATGTTTTTTTTTAAATTTTTATCTTTATTGCCCAAAATTAGATACATTTATTGAGTAAATATTGTGGTTATGTTCCCTTTTTCCTTATAAAACTATTTTTTAAATCCTCAAATTTATAGAAAAGTTCAAAAATCCAAACATCCAAGGCAAACCTAAGCAGAATGAGCAATGTTGGGGGTATCACAATACCTGATCTCAAACTATTTTACACAGAAGCAGGAATTTCTGTTGTCAGTTTAACGGGATTTAGAATCACCATGGAAACAAGTATCTGTATGTGTCTGTGAGAGATTGTCCATATGATTGAGGTCAGAGGAGCTAACTGAACTGTGGGCAGTGCCACACCATAGCTGGAGTCTGGTCTGCATAAAAACAGAAAGCTGAGCACCAGCACTGATCACTCTCTACCTCCTGATCGCACACTGAATACGACCAGTGATCTCCAGTTCCTGCCACCACTAGATATCTCTCTCTCTCTCTCTCTCTCTCTCTCTCTCTCTCTCTCTCTCTCACACACACACACACACACACACACACACACACATCCTGTTGAAAATCAATGTAAAATGGATCAAAGACCTCAATGTAAGACCTGAGCCTTTGACGCTGCAGCAGGAAAGCATCAGTAAAACAGTTCAAGGTCTAAGCACAGGCAAGGATTCCCAATCAGCAGAGTAAAGAGGAAGCCTACAGAATGGGAGAAAATCTTTGCCAACTAGTCATCAGAGGATTAATATCTAGAATATTTAAAGAAATAAGAAAGCAATCTTCCACTCAATAACTCAGCTAATAACCTGATAGAAGTTCTTAATAAAGAAATATAAATAGCAAATAAATATTTGAAACAGTAATACAACATCCTCAATTATCAGGAAAATGCAAATACAAACTGCTTTGAGATTCCATCTCACATAAGGCAAAGTGGCAACCATGTATGACAGCAACTGCTTTTGCTAGGATGTAGGGAAGTAGGATCTCTTACTGCTGGTTGGAGTATAAATACAACCACTATGCAAATCAGTGTGGAGACGTCTCAAGAAAACTAAAAATGGAACCGCATATCCTCTTGCTATATCATTCCTGTTATACACTAGAGTGACTCTAAATCAACATATTACAGAGATATTTGCCTATTAAAAATAGCTGCTCTATTAATAATAGCTAAGATATCAAATCAGCCCAGCTGTCCATCAACAGATTAATGGATAAGAAAATATTTTTTATCCATAAATAAAAAGGAAATTGTGATATTTGTAGGAAATAGGATGGAACTAGAGAGATCATTGTGTGAAGCAAAATAATCCAGATTCAGAAAGACAAATATTGCATGTTTTCTCTCATATTTGGGGTCTAAATTTAAACATCTATGTGTGTATGTAATGGGAACCATGAGAGAAAACAAAGAGATCAAAAGGGGGAGAGAAAGAGAAGAAATAGAATTCATATTTGGTGATATATAGGGAACCAGGAAGAGAGGAGAAAGGAGAGAATAAGAAAGTGTGTGTGTGTGTGTGTGTGTGTTATAATGAATCACTAACTTTAAAAGTTAATAAAAATAGACATGACTTCTTCAACAGTGAACAGACTGAACCTTGGACTAGGGTTTACTCAATCAAAGAAACAAGACAAATCTTTCCAATCAATGTCTAGAGAAGAACAGAGACATTTCTGGCACCCTTGGGATCCCCAAGTATGATGGCTTTGAATGTCACACATTACTAAGGACTGGGAACTGACCTCACACATACTAGCGTCATTTGCCAAGGAAAGGTCTCCATTTTCTTTGTCTTCTCTCCTTCTAATTTACAATAGCTTTGAACTTCAAATTAGCCTTTTCAGAGCAATGTGCTACCAGGAAATCAGCAGAGGGATCAGTTTGAGTTTAGAGCTGAATAAGACAATTCCAACTGTGGTAAACTTCCCAAGTAAAATAAATACTGGAAATATGCATTCACATAAGCCAAGTTTGTTCCTGATTTTCTGGTAGACCTTGGCCAAAATTATGTTCAAACATTTGCCCTTTTCTAGCTTAAATACATATATCTCATATGTTCATCAGAGCTCCCTTGCTCCTTGAAAATCAAGATCTGATTGCTGCTTCATAGTGAATGTTGTGATTTCAGCTAATTCCTATGGTACTTAATTTTTTGTATCCCTGTAGCCTTCATTTTCAATATTCTAGGCTTTTCACTAAATTTTACAAGAAATCTATCTACCTGTTTTAAGTAAGAGACCTAGTAATAAGAAGCAGGTGGTCCCTGGACACATCCATGTTGCCCAAGGGGGAGTGGGAGAGGATGGTGGGAGAGGGAAAGGAGATAAGGAGTTATTCAAAGTGGGAGGATCATAGACTATGGAGCAGTGTAGACTCCAAAATAAATTCAGAGTAGTGGATATGAAAGACAAAGTCCATGAAGTAAACAAGGATGGAAGAAACGAGAGAAGGAAGGAAGGAGGGAGGGAGGAAATGAAAGGAGGGAAGGAGAGAAGGAAAGGAAGGAAGGCTTAAAGAACCTTTAATAAGTGTAGCCTTTGAGGCCACCCTGAGACTACATAGTGAATTCCAGATCAGCCTGGCCTGCATGGAAACCCTACCTGAAGTGAGGAGGAAGAGGAGGGGGAGGGGGAGGAGGGGAAGGAAGGAGAAGGGAGAGGAAGAGGGGAAGGAGAAGGAAGAAGAGGAGGAGGGGGAGGAGGAAGAGCCTTGAGATAGAGAAATGGCTTTATGGTTAAGGCACTTGCCTGAAAAGCCTGACAACCTGAGAGACCTGGGTTCAATTCCCCCCAGTAGCTATGTAAGACCAGATGCTCAAAGTGGCACATGCATCTGGAGTTCATCTGCAACAGCTAGAAGACCTGGCTCACCCATTCCCATTCCTCCTCTCCTCTTTCTTCTCTTCTCTCCAATAAAAATATTTTTAAGAAAAGAAGTGGAGGGTTGGAGAGATTGCTCAGTGGTTAAGGCACTTGTCTGCAAAGCCTAAAGACCAGAGTTCAATTCCCCAGCTGCTTCTGGTCAGCCATTTTATACCAGCAAAGAGAAAGTGACAGATACACCCAAGAAAGCTGTCACTCTTATAACTGGAGGGCAAGCCACTGAGAGTCAGATTAGGGGTCTCGTCATTGTGGACTGATGCAATGAATTGTCTGTGTCATTTGGTGTGCCAGAGGTGATAAAGCTAACCTTTGTATAAAATGTGTATAATTAATTTGAATGTTTAATGTAACCATTTAATAAAATCAGTTGCTTGAACCTTATTTTATTCATCCTGCTCATTTCAAGACCTGGTAAACAATCCTATCAGGATACCATTCATGTAAAAACATTGTGCATCACTGGATTAGAATGTAAACCTGATAAAGTAAACCTGAACCCAGTGTACTAGGTGAAGAAGGAGCTTGTAGAACCTGGGACTATTGTAAGCACATCCTGCATATTAAATACAGTTTTGGAGACAGGTGTGGTGGTGCACATCTATCACCCCAGCACTTGGGAGGCAGAGGCAGGAGGATCACTGCAGTTCAAGGCCAACATCATCTACATCAAAAGTTTCAGGTTAGGCAAGGATACAGAGCAAGACCCTACCTAAAAATCAAGCACACAGGTGTGGTGTGTTAAGTCCTATATGAGATTTAGCACATCACAGTACTTTCTCTCTCTGAACCACACAGAGGAATAACTACAGCAAAAGTCTGAAATCATAGCTCCCATAGCACCCTTTCCCCGTTGCCATGACAACTCCAGAGAGAATGAAAGGAGGTTCCAAGATATGATCAAATTCATTGATTTTTTTTTAAAATCGGGTGATGTATTTCATGAATAGCAAATTCTGAATACTGATCTAAAATTAGAGAATGTTGCTTGAATTATCTTATACATTTTCAAGTAAGAGATTACAAGCTAGAATCCAAAAGTACTATATTCAGGGTGTTGCTGAAATAAATCCCATTTTCTTTCCATGGTTTTACAATGAACACTATGCCATCTAAATCAAAAAGACGAGGGACTCTGCAAAAATAATGAGTTGTCATTCTCTATCACCAGTGTTTTCTAGCAGACAGGAGATCAATAACCAGGGGTGACAACTCGGCCTTCTGATACATTATGGAAGGAGTGTGCACTAATCAAATATTTGGTGAAAAATACACACCACAATAAGAAGACTAAGTCACAAGTAATTAAGCCTGGGAAATGACATATAACTGCATCATTGAAGCACTAAGAGTCATAGTTATTGCTTATGAGGAAGGCCACTTTTGTGAAATTTTGGAGAAATTTGTGATAAAACATATTTCAAAAAATCACTGTGGATTTGCAAATATATTTTATGTCACCCATCGGCCTCTCCATGTTTCATTCGTAACAGACATTTTTGCCTAAGGATACTAGTAACTGATATGTGTAAAAGCAAAGTTTTTTTTTAATAATCCCAAAGTCTTGGCTTTCTTTTATTGTTGTCATTGTCGTATTTTTGGTGGTGATGGTTTGTCTGTTTTTAGGTATGGTCTAATTTACTCCAGGCCTAGATTCATTTCTTTAACAATGTACTTCTCAGGTTGAGCCTTGTGAGGTTACTAACAAATTAAAGGTTTTTTAGTTACCCATTTCATAGCTGAAAGTTTCATGTGAAGGTTGGAGGAAAGACAAAAGAATTTAGTTGCATGGGATCTAAGAGAAGCATCCTTCGGTTCCTTATAAAATAACAATGAGATTTTACTTATGGCCTATAATTTTGAGTTTGGGGAAAACTAAAGTAAGTGGTAGCTCCATTTGTTTTTAGAAGTACAATAATAGTCTCAGTATATGGGGGAAAAAAGCTTTCAGTAGAAAATCATCCTATACGGAAACCTCACATAAATGTTATCTAACTATATTTAAAACCTAAGACATCATGGTCACTTTGATGAATGTTTGACCATTTGCGAGATGCTTTAAATTTCTCCTTATGTTCTGTTAGGAATTGCTGTTCAAATTTACTTCCAGGCATACTTAGGCTTCTGATCAGTAATGCTACTGAATGTGCGCAGCATTCTGTTTTTGCACACTTCTGTACATTCAAACATTTCCACTGAGTTTCGTTTTGATTTGATTTCAACGCTTTTCATTTTTCATTATTTGAATTTGAACTATGTAACACAAATGTAAAAAAATAATGTAAAAATTCTTACTAATTTCTCATGTATCTGTTTTACTCAAGTTCAAGTCAACGGGTGCTCTAGACCAAACAAACCTTGCTCCAAACTTCCAGGAAGTAAGAACACTTATGGTCCTGGAAACTGACCAGTCCTGCCTGGCAGAATCCACTCTGCCCTTAGGACTGATATACTGTTCCCACAGCCATGGCAGAGGTTTTGCCGTGTCCCACCAGCCCCAGCAAGATGTGAGACTTGCAGAACCTATAATCACAGCTGCTACTTCTGAGGGACAAGGGGATTCTGGAAGTGGGGTAAGGAAAGATATAACTCAGGATGGCATTGGGATTCAGCAGCCTTTCATTTGGTCACGTACTTGCTGATACATAAATGGCATCCTTTCAGAAAGCACCGGTGCTATCTGATTTGGTTTTTACCCAAGGCTCACTGGCATACAGCTCCAGCTACTATAGTTTCCCTCAGTCAGAACCTAACTTAGGGCTGTGTATGTGTGAGCATGCACACATACATGTATATGTGTGTACACTACTCATGCTTAACATGTGTAGAGGCCCTCCCTGCTAGACAGCTCACATCTCTTTCATATGAGATTAGTTCAATAAACTTGCAGTGAGCCTCTGGCAAGTACTTGGGTTACATTCTAGGGACTCAGAGAGGAACTCAGAGAGCTGGCAGGTAGCCAGTGAAAATACCATTCCCCGAGAAACACACTGACTCTCCAGCAATCCTTTCTCTCCAGATGTCTTCTAAATCATTTTAATCTGTCTCTCCTCTACTTTGCTGGGATATGATATTGATATTTCCAAGGATAAAGTCTATATTTAGTAAGTTAGCTTTTAAATAATTATTTTAAGGGACTGAATCACAAGTCCTTCATGAATATTTAGGGAAAGGCCCAGTTATTAAATATACAGGATTTAAGAAATAGCAAGAAATAGTTGATTTTTTGCATGAAAGAGCAAATAAATTAATGAGTAGGACCTCAAGAAACATCTTGAAATAAATAAGTTATAGGATGCATGACTCTTATCAAGACTGGTCAATGTCAGAGTGATGTCATGAGATTACATGAAGAGATGCAGGCCACCTTTCTCTCTGGTTCCACTCTCCTCATCTGACAAAGGATGTGGTGAAATGTGAACTCTCAAAACACAAATGATGTAAACTATGCAGTACCTACAATGGACACATTCTACAAAATATACTGTATTTGACATCTTTTGAACTACAAAGATGAAAATATACCTGTTATTCCAGGCTGGCTTCTAAAGAGAATTCTTTTGTCGTTTTTAAACTCTTTTTTTTTTCTTTTAGGTTTTCGAGGTAGGGTCTCACTCTAGCCCAGGCTGACCTGAAACTCAGTCTGTAGTTCCAGGCTGGCCTCAAACTCATGGTGATCCTCCCACCTCTGCCTCCCGAGTGCTGGGATGAAAGGTGTGTGCCACCACGCCCGGCGCAGTTTATTATTAAATTCTTATACATTGGGCCAGTCACTGCAGGGACTGCTCATCACTGAAAGAATGAAGACAGTATTTCCTGCTTAAGGAGTCAAAGCTCTTTGCAGCCTGGCCCCTCACGTGCCATTTCATCTTTTCCCTCCCTACCTAAACCTGAAATAGCTCCTGTCTGCTGGCTATTACCCCAGCCTTGCTCACCTCATTCTAGCTGGAAAACTCTTTCCTACTCTACCTCGTCCCTTGACAGGCACTCTGAGGTTCAGAACACTCCAGTCACACTGCACAGTGTGGCAACTAGCTCAGCTCTAACTCTTATTACAGTCACCACAGTCAATCTTTTGACAAACATTGTCTTCCTGCCTTGTGACAGACCTTGCCCCAAGGATCAAAATTTTATTTTGCTATCTGATTTAGCCTCCAAAATATGGAGGTCTTGATTTTCCACAGTTATTCCAAAGCTCTCTGAAAGCAAAGGCTTTATTATGAATACCCCCGTCCCCACCCCTCAAAAAATAGCACTGCATCCTCCTAGATTATCGGTGCACTGGAAGCTATACTATGGATCTGGGGAGATGGCCCAGTCAGTGAAACGCCTGGTTCCCAAGCATGAGGACCTGAGTTTGGTCCCCAGCACCCATGTAAATGTTGAGCAAGCAGAACTCTGAAGCTCTGTCACCAGCCAATCTAGCCTAACTGGTGAGCTGAGGGCCAATGAGAGATCCTGTCTCAGAGAGGTAGGCAGCCAAGGTACGCATGTGCACCCACAGACACTAAACACACCCCACACACATACACACGAAAGAAGATTGCAATGTGGACAGGATTACATTTTGCATCCTGAACATTTTTCTAATGAAATCTTTAAATTATGGTTTTAGAGGGTCATTACAAAAATGTGAATATTTAGAGAACAAAAATAATAATGAGCACATTTTATGTGACATCTAGGATTGTCCACTTACAAGTGGATATGAGTTTAAGAAAACATTTAAAGTATTATGCTTGAAGTTTGTAGTGGGGACATAGAAAAGTTGCACATGTGAAGAGGCAAATAATGGTATTGAAACTATGTCACGTTATCTCAAAATAAGCCAAACCTAGCAGCTAGATCTTGAAACACAGATTTGGAGTGGGGTGTTTAGTAAGTATCTGATAATGTGTTGTTTCTGTTGTGCTTACTTATACAGCACTGCTTTTCTTTCTGGATCTATTGGTGACAATTTTCCCAGCTATCCACTAAAGCTATACATTTTAAGATCTATATCTGAAATCTAATTCTTTAGATCATAAGTGTAATATTGCACAATAACTGTTTAGTAATGGTAGGCTCTTGTCAGGAATTCTGAGTTTCCCTGTTTTAAAAATAAATGAGCATTTCTAAATGATACCAGTAATTACCTACATATAACTAGCACTTAAAAAAGAATATCTGTAGATAAAAAAGAAAGGAGGCAAAGAAAAGTAGGGAGAGAAGATCCTACATCCTATCATGTGCAGTGCAGCAAATAAATCACATATGAATGCTATGAAGGAACTGACTCATTATACTACCAGATAGGTACAAACTGGGAATATGACACTCCCAGAATTAGAAGAGAAAATGTTCTTACTCATTCTCTCTTTTTTTAATTCAACTAGTATGTATCAAAATACATAGTGTTAGTTCTCCCATCTACTTAGCTATCAGTAAAGTTATTTTCTTCTAAGATACAGTAGCGGGGGCATTAGGAGATGTATCTATATTTTACCAGCAGAAAGAGCGCTGAACAAATAAGCATCTTGCATTAGAGGGAAAATCAACAAGAAAAGTGCCAAATTGCTGAATAGCTTCTGATGGAGCATCAGAAGCCAAAAACATGCTGAAATTTTGTAACTGTGCCCAGAACTACATTGACGCATAGGAATCATCCCTCCTACTCTGAAGAAAAAGCTCCTCAATCAGCAAATCACAGAAAGCCGGCTGAACCTTTCTCTGAATTCTTTGGCAAACAACACATTTAGTAATATTTTGTACACAAATAATGCTACTTTTCCAAGGTGCTCAAAATATTTTGCAAGCATCCAGTCAGCCTTAGAGTATTATGAGTAAATAAATACAGTGAGTGCCATTTCATAGGAGTGAAACCCAATGTCCACAGAAAGCACCCTGTGAAGCAAGCCAGAGCCAAAGCCCTACCTCAACCCGCCCTCCCCCAATGCTGGCCTATGTGACTGTGTACTTTCAGATCCTGAACTCAAATACAAATCGCTTCTCCTACCTGGGACTTCTGAAAGGTAAGCCCAAACCTGGGCATCTCTAGCTGATACATAGGAAGAGTCTAAAAGGTGAGATTCGGGAGGCTTTCTATTAGAGAAGACTACAGCCTGTTTTCTAGATAGCAGTGACTGCTGATAAGTGTGAGCTTTGTGAGTAACTACTTCCTCCAGGGTCACCCACAATTCCTTAGAACTTTCTAGGATTCAGATAAAGTGAGTGACAGGTTTTTTTTTTTCAATAATGTGATTAAAATAACTCTTAAAAAAATCATTCACTCAAAATTGAATCCTGGGGCTGGAGAGATGGCTGGGTGGTTTAGGTGCTTGCCTGCAGAGCCAAAGGACCCAGCTTGATTTCCCAGTGCCCACATAAGACCAGATGTACAGAGTGGTGCATGCATCTGGAGTCCATTTGCAGCAGCTGGAAGCCCTGGTGTTCTCTCTCTCTCTCTCCTCTCTCTCTCTCTCTCTCTCTCTCTCTCTCTCTCTCTCTCTCTCTCTCTCTCTCCTTGCAAATAAATAAAATTTTAAAAATTGAATCCTTACCCACCCTTACCATCTTTATCAAAGCAACTGAGGAAAGTGGCTATGGAAGACACCACTCCTTCCCCTGCAATTAGCCTCATAAACCATGTTCCTGGTGTCTGTGTATTCTCTCATTTGATACCACAGGAGCTCATTGTAGTTCTTGAGTATTTCCTGAGAGGGATACCCTCCTAGTGTTCCCCATAAGGTGACCAATAATATGTAATCCTTGATATTATCTATACCATACCTCCTCACTCTGCCACCTTCCTAAAGCCCACAGAATGAAAGCTGCCTTACATTCGGCTTACATAGGGGATGCAAAATTCAACATGGACTTCATCAAAGCTGCCTTCTAGCACTCTTCCTCTTTCTTTCATATTCCAATATCCTTAGCACATTTCATCATTTTATTTCACATTCTGCTAGCATGTTAGTACGTGAGTATTTGATGTGTAGCTTCCAGATGACAATATCTTGCATCTAAAGTTTTATTATCTATAAATCTAAGATGAATTCACAAGTATGAATCACTCTATTATAAGCACAGAGGATCAGTTTGTTGACTAGGCTTGGAGATTAGTCTAGTTTCCAGACTACCTGAACTTTAGACTTTAATCCTCATAACACAAGCTAGTGGTCTGAGTTAGGTTGACTCTAACAGGTAGCTAGGGAGTGGCTAAACTCTGGCTCACAAAACCTAACCTCATTCTCTCAGCAGTATTCTGCAGAAAAAATTCTCCAACTGTGTTTCTAATATTAGACTAGCACTGTCATTATTTATATTCAGTGTAATATCTTTTGCTATTTCTCCCTTACACAACTACAGTATTTCAGAATCATATATTTCTGAGTCTCTCGCCCCCTCCTTCCCTCATTCCATAATGCCTAACTCTGAGCTCCCAAAGGCAAATACTGTGTTCTTATCTAGAGAGTTTCTGTATGGACAGACAGACAAAAGAGCCTGTCCATGCATACTCTGGACATTAAAAGCATATAATTTTGCTATTTTTACAACATACAAAAAATTATGTGTGAAAGGAAGAGGAAAAAGATAAAGGAAGACAGGAGAGTCATGGGGAGTTTAGGGCTCAGGGAGATGGCTCAGTCAGAAAACCACTTGCCATGCAAGTGTAAGGACCTGAATTCAGATCCCCATCACCCATAGGAATGCAGGGTGGATGTAGCAGCTACCTGTGATCCCAAGACTTAGGAGGTAAATCCCTAGGACAAGCCAGCAAGAAGAGTGGAACCCACAAGTACTGGGCCCAAGGGAGAGAATCTGCCTCAGTAAAATAAAAGGAATAATGATGGAGGAAAACAGCAGATGTCAAACTCTGCCTGCCACATGCATATATTTACACACACACACACACACACACACACACACACACACACACACACACGAGCCTGACTTATATGCACACAAGCACACCACACACATATACACATGTGAAAAATAAAAGCATCTAAAAGTTACCTATCTCCATAAACACAGTAAACTGTAAAACAAATAGTAACCCCTGCCAAGTAAGAAAAAAGAAAGTTATCATCTGACCAGAGACAGAGATTAGCATATCCTCGAATCATGTGAGATCTATGTCTGTTCCAACTAAAGGGATACATCAAAAGCAATGAGACATTGCCACAATATTAAGTTTCTTCTATTTAGTATGGGCTCAAATAATAATACCTGAGACTTGCATTATTAGTTTTCATGGGGCATTGTTTTGCTTTTGCAATGCTATGGACTGAACCCATGGCTTTGTGCATACTAGATAAACACTCTACCCCTGAACTACATCCTCATCCTTGTGTTAATTTGTGACCATCCTGAGTTGAGGAGTGACGTGATAGCTGTAGATAATCGCTCATGCAGTGAATGGGGAGTGTTTCCAGGGGAGACAAGCCCATGAATCAGTAGACTGAATCAAAAAGATGATAGTCACCAGGGTAGGTGGGTTCACCCAATATAATGAATAGAGCTAAATAATAAATAATAAAATAAATAAATAAAATAAAAAATAATAAAAATAAATAAATAATAATGAATAGAGCTAAAGGGCAAGAGAAGCACGTTTGCCCTCTATCCTCTCCATCACTTGCCCTCAGACATCAGAGTTCTGGGTTCTCAATCCTTTAAACGAAAACCAAGCCTTGTATTACCAGCCATTCTAGTTCCCAACCCTTTGTCATCTGACCAAATCATACCACCAGCTTCTTTGGTTTTCCAGCTTGAAGATAAGACATCTCAGCCCTCTCATTCACATGAGCCAATCCCATAATAAATCTTCTCTCATACAAGTCACTTGGGACTTATAACAGCTGCCCTAGCAAACTCATATGGGAGGGTATGGGCTGCACAGGAAATTTTAAATTTCCAACACTGTAGAAGATCAGTTATTTCTCCCTTGTGATGCTGGACAGTGGCAGCAGGCCACAGCCCCAGTCAGCCACACAGCAAGGACACCTGCCATGCGCTATGTACTAGGCTAAGCTGTTCTCCAGGCCAGATGCACTTAAGGAATTTGTAACTTCTGATGTTACCAGTTGACAATGGATTTATCAGACTGTAGCCCCATTAGACACAGGAGTATTTCATTGTATATTCATTTTGTTGTGTTTTGTGTCTTCTTGTCTATCAACCCACTTCTCTGTTTATATAGTCTTTATTATTACAAATTTTAATAACTATGTAGCATAATGTCAAGACCCATTATTTGCTAAATTTGTATTCATTTGAAACCTTTTAACACTTCCCATTTGTTCTTTATAACACTGCAGTGAAATTTTTAAGTATACGACTTTTATTTTTCTTTTGAGCATTTCTTTAAAATAAATTCCAGAGGTGAAGGATTGTTGTATCAGAGTGAACATTTATAGGTCTGCAAGTGTTACTTGATTTCGTTATTTATAAAACCATTGTGTCAATGCACATTGTCACCACATCATAATGGTGAAAAATCATCAGTCATTTTCAGCATAGATTTTTAAATTTTTTTGCATTTTAAATTTTGTTCAAATTTTAGATCTCTGATGAGGGTATGGAAGAAATTTTTCTATATTACTCTCCAAACATTTATCCTAAGGATGAATGTCCTATTGCCTATCAATTAATCAAGCATTTCTGCTTATCTTATAAATTTTCTTTTTGCATTTTTGCAATCCTATCCGATTATATAGCCCAGGCTGGCCTTGATTTCACAACAGTCCTCCTACCTCAGCTTCCAGCCATGCCCAGCCTAACCTTATATGCTCTTAAAGAATTGTTCTAATTCTAGAGTACCTACTAGATTCTGAAAACCTGGAAGAAATGAAAATGCTTGAGACTCTATTCTTCTTTTCCCATAAAGCTTAGGTTCAGAGACAGGGACGACTTAATAGCTATGACAACAAAAGTACTTAATGCCACTTATCTACTTACCAAAGAGGCATGGCTTGGTTTCAAAATGATTTTAGCAGCTGAGTTTAAAGTACATAGAAAAAATAGAGAACCATCTGTTCAGGAGAACTTTCTTTGTCTTTTTTTCTCTTTAAGGGTAAGCGCTTTAAGGGGATTAACACAAAACTCTGAACATGCTGTTTTGGTGTGAGCTATTTGCCCTTTACTTCTCAAGTCATTGACCCAGATAAAGAAAGATATGATTTCCAAATTCAATGAAGGCTCAAGTGGGAGGGGAAGGGAGAGGAAAACTGCGGTCTCAGCTCAAACTCTGATTTCTCTGCTGTCCTACACCTGTCATTGCAAGATACAGCTTCTCCTAAAATGCCTCCCTTTGCTGTTCCAGGCCTCATCGTCGTCATCATCTGTGTGAAGAAGGGACCTTGAGATGTCATTGGTCACCTGAGCCCACAACTTCTAAACCAAA
Organism: Zapus hudsonius; assembly: GCA_004024765.1. Classification (NCBI taxonomy): domain Eukaryota; kingdom Metazoa; phylum Chordata; class Mammalia; order Rodentia; family Dipodidae; genus Zapus; species Zapus hudsonius. Next base: position 4,160 of record PVHP010031537.1, on the reverse strand, counting down.
ACTCCAAACAAGCTGACAACAAAAGACTTTCTTCCTTGTTTGTGTGTTTATAATGATCTGACGAATGTAATAAAGACCGTATGAGTTCATAAAAACAGTTATCTGAATCTTACTCATCACCCCAGGTTCCCTGAGCAAGAGGACACCAGGTGACAAGGCATCAGGAGAGTTGATGTGCTGTTGCTGTCTCATTCTGTGTTCAGTCCCTTCATTGTCCTGTGAGTCACTTTATTCAAGGGCTATGAGCATCTCACAGTCACATGCAACAGGGATTTCCAATTCAGGACAACTAAACGTGAAACCATCTTTCCTTCCAATCCAGTGTCTCTGTATCTGTCCTCTCTCTATGAGCACCATCAAACCATGCCTTTCCCAAGCCAGAAACCAGAGCCCGCAGAGGCCCCTTCTCTCTTCCGCACTCAGTCACTGAATCATGTCAGCTCTCCCTGGAAAGAATCAGAAGCTTCCTGTCCATTTCTTCACTCCATTTTTACTCTCACGGCTATACTGCACCTTGTCAGCATCCTGTTTTAATTGATGGTCTCATTTCCAGTGTCGATCACGGTCCATCCTCCTGTACATGCCATCCCCTGCCCTTCCTCATCTCTGGACACATCTGGTTATGTGGCATGTGGTTACCATTCCTGCCACTGCTCAAGTCTTCTGTGGTCCATCTTTGCAACTGAGCATAGTGGATGGATCAGTTACCTCCTCATTGCTGGGACAGAATACCTAACCACAAGCAGCTTATGGAAGGAAAGGGGTTTAATTCAAATTACAATTTCAAAGGGGAAGTTTCCTCATGGTGGGAAAGATACAGCAGGCCTGAGCAGGACACCTGTGTTATATCTGGCCAGAATCAGGAAAAAGAGAGAGAGAATAGGATGTAGAGGTGGAACATAACAAACACCTCAAGGCCAACCCCCAGTGACACATGTCCCCAACTAGCCAACACTTCCTAAAAGCTCCATAATTTTCTAATAGTATCAAGTGTTCCAGCATTTTCCATCCAAATTGCCACAGAGGACAAGGCCCCTCCTGGCTTGGCCCTGCTTCCCTCTGAAGCTTCATTGGTGATGCCCTTATAATCCTGACTCTATGTGTTTCCTTCATTTTCCTTGACAGTATCATACCTTCGAGCACTTGTGGCTTTTCAAGGGCCATTTCCTATGCCAAGAATGCCCTCCATACTGCCTCTGCCAGACCAGCATCCTTCATCAGCTTCAGTGCTGAAAACTTCCCTGACCCTCATCCTGGCCCTTATCCTCTGTACTCTTTGATAAATGTCTCTCAATAAACTACAAACATCCTGAGGCCAGGGATGGCTCTATTGCCATTGCATAGTGCAATGCTTGACCTGGGGAATGATTGATGAATGGATGAATGGATTCTGATGGAATTTCCTTCCATGGTGCCCAGCTGGTTACAAACTGTGGCAAGAGCAGTAGAGAAAGTTCAATGGCATGGATCACTCTTATAACTTCCTGTTCCCTAATGTCATGGTTGATCCAGGTGTCCCCCACAAACAAATGAATGTGTTCTGGGTAATCAATCCTCAGCCTATGTCAGTTTGGAATTTACAAACTCGATGGAGCTCTGTTGTTGGGGGTGGGCTTATGGGGGTCATAAGCCAGCTCCCCCTTGCCAGTGTTTGGCACACCTTTCTGTCACTATTTCCAGTGCTGTGGCAGAGATGATGTCCACTCCTCTGCTAATGCCATTGTTTTCCCTGCCAGGATGGAGTCTCCCCTCACGTTCATAAGCCAAATAAACCCATTCCTCCACAAGCCACTTTTGTTTGCGTTCTTTCTATGCAGCAACGAGAATGCTGACTACAACACCTAAGATCCTGAAAGTTACAGAAGCCGGGTCACACCCTGCCTGCAGAGTCCACACATGGAAGCTATGGAAAGCAGATGAGAATGGAGCTCACAGTGGTACAAAGAGGAGTATATGTTGGAAGAACAAGCATGATGCTACAACCACCAGGTCCAGGGCACTTGGGACCACCTGGCCTCATGAAGGGAAAGGTATGAGCAGTGGCCAATCATGAGCAGTAAGGAGGAAAAAGATACATTGCCAAATTCTCTGCAGACCCCAGAGCAGAAGCACAGGCATGTGAAGAAGGTCTAAGCCTGCAAAGGTAAAGGCAGGGCTTTCAATTAAACATGACATCTAAATTTTTATATGAAAGAAATTAAAATTCAAAATAGATGAAATAAATGGGTTTTTTTAGCAGCCATGACTTAAATGTTATTGAATCATATTTTGATGTTCTGAAAGATCAATAAGGTAGAGTTGGTGCTTTTGGATAAAAAAGTATTTCATGCTGATTCTCCAATAATTAAAAATCCTTGACAAAATAACTAATGAAAGAGAGAGAGTAGTGGGGGAGGGATACAGGAAAAGGGGGAAAGAAAGGAAGGGAAGGAAGAAAGGAAAGAGAAAGGGAAGAGAGGGGAGAGAGAAGAAAGTGAGAGGAAGGAAACAGGCAGATGCGGAGGATCTCTCGGATAAGACACAGATCTCTTATGTAAGGTACAATTGCATTAATGCTGACTAGATAAAATGCTGGCTCCATGGCCATCTAAGTCCCTGAATTCATCGTTTTAAAAAAGGAATCATGCCACATGACATGTCAACATGTGATGTCCAACTAGAGATTAAAAGTGACCTTCAGGACTAGAGGGATTGCTCAGTGGTTAAGGATGCATGCTTTCAAGGCCTTCCAGCCTTGGTACAATTCCCCAGCATTATCCTTGTAAAGCAGATGCACTGGGTGCATGTGTTTGGACTTCATGTGCAGTGGCAAGAGGCCTTGGTGTATTCTCTCTCTCTCTCTCTCTCTCTCTCTCTCTCTCTCTCTCTCTCTCTCTCTCTCTCTCTCTCTCGCTGTCTCCAAATAAATAAAAAATGTATTTTTAAAGATATTTTTAAAAAATAAATGTAGCCTTCCTATCTGGGTGTGGTGGCTCATTCCTATAAGCCCAACCTTTGAGAGGCTGAGGTATGAAGGTCAAGGCTAGCCTGGGCTACAGAATGAGTTCAGGTCACCCTGATCTTGAGTGAAACCATGCCTCAAAAAAACTACAAACATAAGCTTATATAAGCCAAAGTGAAAAACATTTTTCAAATGATTTCCCAAACCCCTGTGTTCTTTATAATCTTTTTTTGAAACATGTGAGTATTGTGATGCAGCTTAGATAGTCATGAATAAAATTCATTTTCAGAATAACTGGACAAAATGAGAAATTATGAATTGCTTTAAAGAACAGTTGTCAGACGACTTTTCTTCTGCTTGTATCTGCCCCTCCTAACTTTCATCTCTCTTACCCAGACTCACTTCTGAGAGTTTAACTTGACAATTCAGATCATGCAATTAAGGTATGATGGTTCATACTGCAATCTCAGCACTAAGAAGGCAGAGGCAGAAAAATTGCTGCAAGCTTGAAGCCAACCTGGTCTTTATAGCAAGATCCAGGCAAGCCAGTACTCCATAGCATGACTTTGCTACAAAACAAAATCACATTGTAATCCCAAAGAAGGAGCCAGGCAGATCCAAGGGGAAATGAGCACAGACTTCAATGGCTCCAAACAGCTGCAGCATATGATTGCTCAGTTAAACAAATGAAAAGATCCTTAATCAAATAAGTACTTCTAAATGGATACCAATGATACTCAATTGTCCTTTGTCCTTTGAGATGCTCTTAGCGCTTTATTGGAACAGGGGCTGCAGTGAAATGCCTCAGTGGGTAAAGTACTGGCTGTGGACGCATGTGTGTCTGAGTTCAGGTCCCAAGAACCAACATAAACGTGGACACAGTAGAGTACCTCTGTAATCTCAGCAAGGTGAGAGGCAGGGACAGGAGGGCCCTCAGAACAGTGCCAGCCACCTCTCCTGGTGACCATAGCAGCAAGCAAGAAAACATCCCTCAAACAAGTGGAAGGCAAGGATCAGCAATCAAGGCTGTCTCAATTTTCCACACTTACGCCACAGCTCACCCATGGCCATACATACACATCATACACAAAAACACTCAGATTGAAAAGAACTCAAATCTGCACAGGTTTGAGTAGACAGAACCAAGTAGGTATGCACAAGAAATAATTTGTTTGCTCAGTTATGTTGATAGGAAACTCTGTACCTCCAAGTTAAGAAT
>PVHP010031536.1:0-20961 GCA_004024765.1 Zapus hudsonius | reverse complement strand
GCTTACAGTAGATAGTAGGCTACAGTCCAGCATGCAATGAGCAAAACTGAACTAAACAAGATTTAATAGAATTTATATTTGAAGTCTGAATAAGTTCTGAACATCTGATCTTGGGCATTTTTACTCTAATTTTATACAGTTTGGCTTCATGAATTAGTATATTCACTTCTGTTTTACTTAACTTCCGTCTTTATATTCAATGTTTGTGCATATCATTTATTTTCATCTCCTACAGGTATTTGCTTCATTTCCAGAAGTTAAGATTGTTTCTTTATAAATGGGGAGTAAAAATCTGCAGAAAGGTGTCCTAAGATAAAAGTGGTGTATTTAAATAAAAATAAAATGAATTGTTGTTATGTCATTTATTATTACTATTATTATTATTGCTACAATATGCTATCAAGGAGGTCACAGAGGTTTGCTATTATTTATTTTTATACAATGAAAAAAATAAAAGTAATTTTAATGGCCAACTTTCTAAGTCTTTCATATATAGAAACTATATAAGAAAATATTTTAAAAATTCACCAAGTATAAATGTTTAATGGAGAATTAATTTAAATTCAAAATAAATAAAAAGAAACAAAAAGTAACCGGTGCCTATTAGGAGGGAAATTCTTGGGTCATACATGTACACATATATTGCCCACATATACATGCATGCACACAATGGGATGTATTCAGCTACTAAAAAGAGAGTGATGGGCTGGAGGGATGGCTCAACAGTTAAGGCACTTGCCTCCAGTGCCTAAGGCCCTAGGTTCAATTCCCCAGGACCCACATAAGCCAGACTCTCTCTCTGTCTCTCTCTGTGTCTCTCTCTCTCTCTGTATCTCTGCTTGAAAATGAATAAATAAAAAAATTTAAAAAAAGAGAGTGATGAAGATATAGTTATTGGAAGAAATATATGACTTCTAAATTTAAAAAATGTAAAGTTATAAGTAGTATAATTTCATATTTTGAGAACCCAACAAAAGTATAACACACTTCCTCTTTATGTGAGCATGTATTTTAAAAAGCTTTGGGGAAAAGATATATAAAATTCTTCATGTTGGCTTCCTAGGCCTGAGTGCCAGGGACTAGGAGTGGCACTTTTCTGCTTTAATGTGATGAACACATCACTGAAAGGTGTTGCAACTGTAATTTGAAACTCTACATTTTTACCTCTCTAAATATGGAAGGAATTTGTGAAATGGAGGACAGGAGTTACCACAGACACGAGTATTTTTATTTTTCCTGGATTTCAGAAAGCTTTGGTACTATATAACATTGCTCACTTACCTCAGTTTCTAGAAACTGTAAGATGCTTTGGAGACTGACATTTTATCAGAAGTAAGCACTGCTATAAAGAACCATGATGCGGCTGATACATACCTTTCAAAAGTAGTGTGAGGGCTGGAGACATGGATCAGGGGGTAGGTGCACTGAACCCAGCAAGATCAGGAATTAGTGAAAATCCGAAGCCTGACTCAAAGCAAACCCAGAGGGAAGCGTGTTGGGGCGGCACACCAGACATTCCACTGCAGCCTCTGTGGGCGAGGGGCTCTGGCCACAGGCAAGTGAATCATGGTTCCTGGTAAAGCACAAGGACATATGCATACACACACACACACACATGCACACGCACACACACACACACCATGTTACACACACCTTGTTACACACACACCACGTTACACACACACACACACATGCACGCACAAACACCATGTTACACACACACCATGTTACATACACGAACACACATGCACACACACCACATCACACACATGCACACACACGCACACCATGTTACGTACACTATGTTACACACACACCATGTCTACACACACACCACATTACACGTACATGCACACACACACCACATTACACACACACTCCATGTTACAAACACATGCATACACACACCATGTTATACACATGACACATTATACACACACCATGTTACACACACATACACACACACCACATTACACACACATGCGCATATACACATGCACATACACACATGCACATACACACAGCATTACACACACATGCACACACAAGCAAAATTTTTTTAAGTTATATGAAACAGAAGTTGCTGAAGCTTTTGAATCTGAAAAATGGCTTAAACAATGTTAAATAAAAGTTAATTAAATGTGTAATTCTTCCTAAGAAAATGTACCCAGTGTTCCAATGATTGGATGTATGAAGGAAGGAAGGAAGGAAGGAAGGAAGGAAGGAAGGAAGGAAGGAAGGAAGGAAGGAAGGAAAAGGGAAGAAAAGAAAGATGGAAATAATTGTCAAGGGCAGTTTGACTGCTGTCATGGCTTGATCCAGGTGTCCCCCACAAACAAATGAATGTGTTCTGATGGCAGTTTGGGTTTTACAACCTCAATGGAGCTGTACTGTTGGGGGACGGGCTTATGGGGGTTATAAGCCAGCTCCCCCTTGCCAGTGTTTGGCACACCTTCCTGCTGCCGTTTGCAATGCTGTGGCAGAGGTGATGTCCACCCCTCTGCTCATGCCATCGTTTTCTCTGCCAGGATGGAGTCTCCCCTGAGTCCATAAGCCAAATAAACCCATTCCTCCACAAGCTGCTTTTGTTTGGGTTCTTTCTGTGAAGCAACTGGAAAGCTGACCACAACAACTGCCCTCTGTACTTCTGAGGTTTGAGGGAGGCCTAGAGAAATGAGTTATCTAAGGGAGAGGAAACAAATGTGGCAGAACCCTAGTTTCAGAGCACCACACCAAGCAGAGTCGTGTAGGGAGGGCGTGTGGAAGGAGATAGAAGACAGAGCATCTGGGGACTGGCTTGTCCCTCCTCCAAAGCATGATGAGTTTAATTGGTGCCAGGGCCCTGCACTGGGGTTAGACCTACTTCCATCACCATCATTAGACTTGTGGACTCAGCCCAAGGGCATGGCACATGCGAAGGAAATGGAGCTGCCAGTTGGAGTGGAAAATTCCAGCCGGCCTTAGAAAGATCCCAGGCACATGAGCTCATGGAGTGACTACGGATGCCTCACTAACGACATTCATCGTGAGTGCCAAGTGTGGAACCTAGGTGCTCACACACAGCAGTCGTGGAGTAAGGAATGGAACATAGCTTGGGTTACCAAGCACCACATTGGTGATGTACCAGAATGGACATGTCTGGAAGGCTATCAGAAGTGAATCATAGACACAGGGGGTAGTCATCCTGTCTAGAGCACAGGTAACGATTCAAAACACAAATGATTTAAGTTTGAAACTGGGCCTGGAGAGATCGCTCAGCAATTAAGGAGCTTGCCTGCAAAGCCCAATGACCCTGGTTAGATTCCCAGTTCCCACAGAAAGCCAGATGCACAAGGTGGCACACGTGTCTGGAGTTTGTTTACAGTGGCTAGAGGCTTGGCATGCCCAATCTCCATTCTCTTTCTCTCTCTCTCTCTCTCTCTCTCTCTCTCTCTCTCTCTCTCTCTCTTTCTTTCTTTCTCTCTCTCTCTCTCAAATATATAAAATATGTTTTAATTGAGAACTGTTCTTAAGCCATTTCAAAAAGAAAGGAATATGATAAAATAGATGAAAAAAGGATTATGTCTTTTATTTTAGCCTTCTGGGTTGTTGGTAGCATGTTTTAAGGACAGGTCAGGATAATTAATGACTTGGTCTAAATGTAAGAAGCCAAACATTTGCATTACATCTTTGCTCTTGGGAAAAAGAGAGAGGGCTGTGCAATGCTAAGGAAAATGAGGTCTTTTCAGGAGAAGAGGCTGGCAAGGAACCATACCCCGTGGGATATTTAGATTTCCCTTCCCAATCTCATCTATTTGTATATTGGGGGCCAAATCCAATCTTTTGTGTCACACAATGCTCCATTCTAGAATAAAGATCATCTGAGGAGAATCCTGCCTCCTGGCTGGCCTTGACATCTCAAATAATTGCGCTCAGAACAGTCTCCCTTCGAGTCACACAGCTTGAGACTCTGGCCCATCAGTTTTCTGGGCTTCTGTATTGACACTGGGAACTGAGCAGGGAAGAGAGAGGCTGTGGGCCCAGCCAGCTCAGTCCCCAGAAAGGTCAGATTCCAGGTACACGGTGACCAGAGTCTCTGTGACCCTGCACCCCTGCCCTTTTCCTCACTCGTATTGGAAGGAAAATCTCTTTTGAATGACTCAGGTACTTGTTTAATGTTTCCTAATCCCGAATCATGGGTTCATTTTTTGCCTATTCCCTGCTCTATGTTTATTACTCCGTCTGATTTTATCACATTTTTATTATCATTTTTATCACAATGAGATAAACCCAGAACACTGAATTTCTGCTCTCTGAAAATAGAAGTGTCCCTGAGATCTCTCTCATAGCTCTTCAGTTGGAACTGAAATTAAGACTCCAGCTTTCCAGTTTTAAAGGTAACCATCTTTCTCTTTTGCTTTGTAGTATTGGGAAAAGCTACTGAGTTCATTGCCTCAGTTTCCTACATTGTGAAATAAGCATCCTAAAAGTCTCCATAGCGTGGTTGTGGTGAGGATTAAATTAACATATTTCAGGTGCATGCAAGAGTAACTGACACACTGAAAGCACTGTGCAAACACTAGTGATTTTTTCTTTTATAAAAAAATATTTTATTTATTCATTTTCAAGCAGAGAGAGAGAGAGAGAGAGAGAGAGAGAGAGAGAGAGAGAATGCACCAGGGCCACCACCTTGTGGGTCTGGCTTATGTGGGTACTGGGGAATTGAACCTGGGGCCTTAGGCACTGGAGGCAAGTGCCTTAATGGCTGAGCCATCTCTCCATCCCCTAGTGATTATTTCTTATAGCCTCGCCTTGCCTTAATGTACAACAAGATAATTTTCTCAATTAACATTTTTAAGTGTTTGACTCCTAGTAATATAAAATAAAGGGGCACTGAAACTTGGATGGAAAAGAGGAATATTTTACATTTTTCTTTTCTTTCTTGAGTCCCCCCAAAATGTTTAACAGACTAGTCTCCCTTTTTCTTCCCACTTATTTATAAGGTAAATAATAAGATGTCTTAGGGAAGCAGATAAACCACATAGATGAAGGAACACCTTTCTATCTCGTGTCCCAAATTTGATACAAAGTTCAGGGTGTGACATTCACTGCCATCATAATTACTGTGACAAACTGACCAGGAATAAATTGAGGTGACAAAATGAACCGGGGAAAAATACACACTCATTACTCATCAATTCTGCAGACGCCACCTCCTCAAGAAGTCTTCAATCCCACCCATCACAACTCTCTGTGCCATGTTCCAGTGGACTCTGCTCCTCGCTTTGTGACCAGTCATACTCAGCTCGAATGACATTCCCTCACTCTACCCTGAACTCCCTGGAAAGCAGGGTCTGTGTCTTATTCTAAACTTCAGACAGAAATCCAGGATCAATAAGTATCTGCTGAATCAGATTGATAGAGGCAACTTAGAAGCAATCAAGAACACCAGGCACTGTGGTACAGGCACACCTTTAGTCCCAGCACTTGGGAGGCAGAGGTAGCCATGAGTTCAAGGCCATCCTGAGACTACAAAATGAATTCTAGGTCAGCCTAGGCTAGACAACCTACTTCAACCCCTTCTGCGCCCCCCCCCCAAAAAAAAAGAAGTGAGAACATAGCCTTTTACAAATTACTTTTCAAAATTATTTCTTGATAGTAGATCATGGTCCTTATACTGCTAAATCCATTGTGGCCATGTAAAAAATTATTATCATTATTTTCATCTCAAGAGGTGAATTGAAGCTCAGAATTTTTACAGGCCTGATTCACAGGTACCCTGTATTTGATAGCAACTACATGCAAATTCTAATTCTATCCGATACTGCTCACTTGTAAAAGGAAAATAAGGATCCAGGAATCATTGCTTTATTATTTAAGCCCATAGAGTCCTTTCTGAAATAGATTGAAATTCCAGCAACGCACCTTCTTTGCGACAATCAGCTTGTCTTTCTATGAATAATATTAGCAAGATTGTTAATACCACCCCACACGGAAAGTTAAAAAGTCTCCCACACTGGCTCTGCAAAGCCTTTGTGGACAGACTTTGTTCTGTGAACTGGACTGTTTTGTTTGGATGCTGAGGACCTGGCCCTCATCTGTTATGAACCACCCTAGGCAGGCTATTACAACAGTGCCCATACCAGCGGAACCCGTCTGCATATTCTCATGAGGCTGCTTTCCAGCCATAGAACCAGAAGGTGAACCAACTCTTTTCCAGTCAGAAACTCAACCAGCCCTGCACAAATGTGATGCATTCGTAGCTGAGACAAGCCTGTTAAATTCCACTGTGGCCTTTCAAAGGCTATCATTTGGACAAGTATTCTGAGTCCTTTTAAATAGTTCTTCCTCTCTCGGAATTTTCAGTCTTGTCATTTTGTTTGTAAGGGGCTTTTTTTTTTTGTTTTATTTTTTATTAAGTAGAAACTTTGTATGGACACCTCATGTGTTGGGACCTTTCCTTCCTCCTGGCACCCATGACATCAAGGACCCTCAGTGGGATTTCTGGTTATGCCAGTAGTCAGTCACTGGGGGGGGGGAGCAATGCCTCTGGATACTCCCTCCCACCCAGTGGCTCTTACATTCTTTCCATCTCTTCTTCTGAAAAAATTCCCTGAGCTTTAGTGGGTGTGTTTTAAGTCTACTTTAGTGTTGAGCCCTCACCAGCTTCTGGATTTCTGGGTTGGTAAGTTTGGAGTGTCCTCAGTGTCTGTCTCCCCCACCCTGGCACAGAGCAGCCCTCTTTGCCAATTCCTCTGTAGTTTCACCTGGACCCTGGATGATGTATGAAGGGTGGTTCATCTCTTGTAAGGCTTTAATCTCAGCCATTTTATAACTTTCATTTGATTATTCTTTCTTTACAAAAAAAGAACTCTCTGTAAGATCTGACATACCAATTTTGTCACACCAAGAGGAACAGTGCCCGCTTTAGCTAGGTGCTAGCAAAGCCAGTGCCTTTAGGATATATTAATTAGTAGCTGAAAATAGAAAGTATAAAAATCAAATTAATATTTTAAAATTTATTTAGTCTCCTAATTTGGTATTATGAACTAGGACATGGCTTTCTTTTTAAATTTTTGTTTATTTGTGTGTGTGTGTGTGTGTGTGTATGAGAGAGAGAGAGAGAGAGAGAGAGAGAGAGAGAGAGAGAGAGAGAGAGAGAGAGAGAGAGAGGGAGAGAGAGAGAGAGAGAGAATGTGTGGTCTCTTGCCACCGCAAACTAATCAAACTAATGCCAGATACACATGGCACTTTGTGTCCGGCTTTAGGCAGGCACTGGGGAATTAAACCTAAGCTTGCAGGCTTTGCAATCAAGCACCTGTAACTACAAAGCCATCTCCCCAACCCTCCCTGCTTTTTCCCCTCTTAATATCAGAGTTAACCATGGAAATTAAAATGAACTTTGAGAAATTTTGAAAACTTAAAAGAAGGCTTTTGTAAACAAAGGAAGTCCAACCGTTCTTTATTTTTAACTGAGAAACTGGGTGAAAATAGATGCCGAGAGAACGGTGGAAGCCACCTTTGGGGGCGGTGGAGACATGATGGCAGCCATGATTAGAGGCAGCGTGGGCCAAGCAAGGCGATCAGGGTCAAACCCAGTGACACTCCTGCAAAGCAAAGGCCATCTCGAAGTGGGCAAGGGACTGACCACGAAGGCCAGCTCCCCCTCCCCTGCCAGAGAGCTGGGCTGAGGCTGGTGATGGCCACTCAGAGCACAAGCTGCTCCCCTGCCATTCCTGATGACTTCTCTCAGAGGATTTGATCAGCAGTTTCTCTGGAGACACCATTTCCTCACAAGAGCGGAGCTTTTCCGTCTTAGGGACTTGCTATGCTGACTGTCAGCTCAGTCATATGGCCTCCGGGAGTCATTTCCATCTGGACCACCCGTTTGTCATCCTCAGGAGAACCGAAGACCTTCACATCGCAGGGCAATAATAGCATCTCAGGGAAGAATCTGTCCAAGGAAAAGTTTCCTCTCTTTGTCTTCCTGTTCCCACAAGTGTGTGTCATGTCTATGTTTCATTTAGGTAAAGGAAGAGAGCAGGCCAGGGAGGAGAGGGAAAGATCGCAGACAGAAGGCCTTAGAATATAAAAACACCACTGCTCAGAAGGTGGCTGTCATGGTTTGATCCAGGTGTCCCCCACAAACAAGTGAATGTGTTCTGATTGATCGATCCTCAGCTGATGGCAGTTTGGGTTTTACAACCTCGATGGAGCTGTGTTGTTGGGGGTGGGCTTTTGGGGTTATAAGCCAGCTTCCCCTTGCCAGTGTTTGGCACACCTTCCTGCCGCTGTTTGCAGTGCTGTGGCAGAGGTGATGTCCAGCCCTCTGCTCATGCCATCGTTTTCCCTGCCAGGATGGAGTCTCCCCTTGAGTCCGTAAGCCAAATAAACCCATTCCTCCACAAGCCGCTGTTGCTTGGGTTCTTTCTGCACAGCAAATAGAAAGCTGACTGCAACAGTAGCAATACAGCTGTATCCTGGGAGATAATCAAACAAAGCTGGCCTTATTTGTTCTTCATCTGCCACATCACTAAAGAAAAACTAAAAGTTGTTCTCCTTTTAAGACCCCATAGAGAGCTGGAGAGATGGTTCATCAGTTAAGGCACTTGCCTACAAAACCTAACGACCCAGGTTCAATTCCCCAGTACCCACGTAGAGCCAGATGCACAAAGTGGCACATATGTCTGGAGTTTGTTAGCAGTGGCTACAGGCCCTGGCCTTCCCTCACTCCCACATCTCTCTCTGCTTGCAAATAAATTAAAAAGTACATATGTATACATCTTATAGACTTAGAGTTTACATGTTAGGATTATGAAGGGCCACAGGCAAGGGGTTGGGCCTAAGCTTCTACAACCACTTTTCTCCTCAATTTTTAATATTTTACAGGCATAGTGACTTACATCTGTAAGAAATAATAAATGATCCATGTGGAACCCCACAGAGAATGTCGGGATGAACAAGGAACCCATAGCCACAGCCATTAAATCAACATAGGATAAGCCAGTGAGACAGAAACCAATGATTTCGACACAAATACCCCTAAGCTCACAACCTTAAAGCAACATTAATACTCATCCACCACGACTCAGGGAACTGAGCGGAAGAGGGGGCGGAACGATTGTGAGAGCCATGGTGGGGGAGATTATCCAGAGGCATGGCCAGGAGAACCTGGCTGAATACTAGGCTATCCATGGTCCCCTGTCACAAGGACTGATCCAGACGACCCATGGAGGAGGTTATCCAGCGGAATGGGGAGGGGAATTGGGGATAACAACTCATTGTTTGCCCACTAAATATTGTAACTCATTATGGACAATAAAAAAAGAAATAATGAATGAAAGGGGAAAATGCATTTCCCGATCGTTTAGGCACTATAATCTAGCCTGGTATAAATTAGAGTTAAGGAAAGGATGTGTTTGAGTGTATACACATACAAAAAGAAAGGGCTCTGCTAGGTCCTATGAAAACGGGCTGTTAATTTTAGTGTTTATAGCTCAACAAGAATAATGACTTTGAGAGCTTGAAGCTTGGATATATGCATGAATGTTAAGATGTTGCATAATTCTGGAAGCTTCCTCAACTTTGATCGAGACACCATGCTGGCCTTCTTTCAGCTTGCCCCTAAACTTTCACCACCTCCTGCTTCTGGCAAGCTCTTTGCATCGTCTTTCATGGTAAGAGTAGCTCTCCCTCTCTCTCGAGTCCATCCTCAGACTGCCGCTGAATGACTGATGTGTGTTTCAAAAGTGTGAAATTTTCCTACTTCGTTTTCGTTCCACTTTCAGATTGGTATATATTGTTGCAACCATGTTAATTTTATCTAGATGAGTCTGTCCCTTAATTACGCCTATGTGCCAAACACAGGTATGTTTCATACACTTACAAGAGTTAGAAATTAAAGAGAAGGAAATGTCTTTGATGTCCCAAAACATACACATAAGCACATGTAAGAGGACCACACACACACACATACACACACACACACACACACACACACACAGATATGCACACACTGAAACAGCCTGTTCTCTCAAGGGTACCTTTGTTTTGAGATGAAGTAGTAGGGAGCAAGTTTGGGACATAACTACCAGGGACCCCTTTCTTGTAACGTGTCTGCCCTTCTCATGTTAGTATCTGTTCTATTGCATCTCTTGGTATGAGAGTGCACTTGAATTCCTCAGCAACGGATGTCATAGGGTTGCCAAAAGAGATAATTAGTCTTCAAATAGGTGGTAACTTGTGGTTTTTTTCCTTTAACACAAGGGGCAGAGAGTTCCTTATTGGAGTAGCTCTGTTGCATGAGAAAGACTTGTTAGAAACAGAAATGTGGGGGAGTGTCTCCTTGTCCTCACTGTCCCTGAGCTGTCCTGCCAGGCAGGTGTTACCTCCCACTCCATGACAAATGAGTGTCTCACAATAGTTCTCCAGTAGCAACTCTGATGACATTTTCACCAGTAGAGAATTGGAGCCCAAGTGGCATTCTATGTTTGTGGGTCACACAGGTATCCACCCACCAGGTGGGGGTGATCATGTAGAAGCCAGCACACCACAGGGGAACCCCAGATGTAACTACAGAGTCCCATTGAGGACAGTGAGGTCCATGTTGTACCCAACTGGGAGAGGAACAGGGTGATGATCCCTAGCAGGTCAATCCATCCTCTGGGTTCATCAGATCACATCCTTTGTGATACCCTGGACTCATGGATCATTCCCACTCGTGTCTCCTGGGCTGTCAGCTGTGGGCTTTTAGCATAGATTTAAAGCAGTTTTGCCTGTCTTATAAAGTCAGGTGGCTCTGACCGTCATGAAGGCCACATGTCTAAAAGATAAATGTGAGCAACTCTTTGAAAGTATTGTGAATTCAACAAAGCAATATGAATGCAGCCACCAAAGCAGGAGTGAAAGACTGTTTTGTTACCTTGTTTGTTACCATGAAATGTCTTGTCATTTTGGCCAATTCAGAGGCTTATTTCTCTGTGCACAACTCACCAGCCAGGTAAACAAGCATACTTTCCTGATGGATGGTATGATTTTGTCAGCATTGTAATATGTGTAGAATGAAATCTTCATTGCAAAATTAAAAGAAGAGCAGTATGTTGGAGCCTACAGCCAAGTCGTGCTCAGTGGTAACTTTTGGAGCATGTGCAGATTTAACTGGATATGCTATCTGACATTGTGTTGCCATGACTACTGGGATATTTGCAATTGTAGTACCCACCTGTAGCTGAATTTTAGTCAAGATTGTGATTCATTCATGGTCATTTTAAATATCTTTAAAAAAAATCACTATGATCCAGCAGGGAAATGAGAAGTTATTTAATAAGAAGGGTTGTTTTTTTTTTATGCTGGCAGGCAGTATAAAAACAGTCAGTGGACACCAGCAAATATATATTTCCAAAACATGGGAAATGGATATTATGACCACTAAGATGCTGGCTCGTATTACTACCAGGGGATTATCCATCAGGGTCAACAGCTTCTGCCTGAAGTTGAGGAAAATCTGTTTAATTTACAGAATTCTATGTCAGTTAAACACCAACCAAACAGTACAATGAAAGCATGTATAATCTTCACAGGTCAATACTTAAGTCCTAATGGTGCTAAGAATGTAAAGTTTATGATCAAAAGTTAAGAATGACTCTCAGTTGAGACAACTGAGTTCAAAGGAGAGTCGAGGCCTCCTGTTTTATACTTGAAGTGCTTTCCCATGTGTCATGGTTTGATCCAGGTGTCCCCCACAAACAAATGAATGTGTTCTGGGTAATCGATCCTCAGTTGATGGCAGTTTGGATTTTACAACCTTGATGGAGCTGTGTTGTTGGGGGAGGGCTTATGGGATTATAAACCAACCTACCCTTGCCAGTATTTGGCACACCTTCCTGATGCTGTTTCCAGTGCTGTGTCCACCCCTCTGCTCATGCCATCGTTTTCCCTGCCAGGAAGGAGTCTCCCCTCGAGTCCGTAAGCCAAATAAACCCATTCCTCCACAAGCCGCTTTTGTTTGGGTTCTTTCTGCCCAGCAACTAGAAAGCTGACCACAACACCATGGTTTGGTCATTAAGCTAAAGAAAAGACATGAGAGTATCTTCTAGATGTCAGTCCTTTGTAACCATGACTTTTTGATCACGAAACTAGAATAATTCCTAAGCATAAAATATAAGCAAGAAATAAACAGATGGCCTAGCCTATGGCTGTTGACAAGGAGGGCCAATGCTCTGTCATCTCTCATTTATAATCTACATGTGAATTACTGTCCCATCTCCTCAGTCACTTCCTTGCATAGGATGACCCACAGCCTTAATTTGCCTGGAAAAGTCCCAGTACGTATAAGTGTCTCTTCCAAGAACTTCCTTGGATGAGTAATAAATTATATAATCACTGTCTTTGTATAATATTTACACGTGATGTGTGACTAAAGAGAAAAAAAAAATCAATCTTGAGTGAAAACCTGTCAATTCATTCAAATTTCCCATACGTAGTCAACCAACTGCCCAGAGGAGAATCCCAAGCACAAACCTCGCATGTCCCAACCAAGATGCGCTGACAAGAGTCTCAGCTTGGCCACATGCTACATGGAATTCAATTTTGCACAGAACGTAAATCGCCATGAGTCGCTGTGGGGATGTTCCTCTCTCATAATGTGCACAAGCTACAGATCTGCCTGGAACCGCATCCAGCCAGAGTCCCGAAGGTTTTGCTACCCACACTCCCTCGCTCCTTTAATGATGACGCACACAATGCTGAAAAGAAGATAGTGATAAAGTGTAAATCTGGCCCATTCCTGCCTAAGGAAACAGCAATGCAAGACCTGAATATCTCTAACAGGTGTTCACAGCCAAGAGGACATATGTTCTATTTGGAAATATTAAACAAAACACTCTCCTATTCACCATAAAATCAGCAAGACATTACTTGTGTTTGTCGCACCATAATCCACTTCTAAACAGAAACAACTAACTTGGGTGACCAGTACAAGCAGAGATATGATTTAAAAAATGATCTAGATTACCATGCAGGAGAGATTGAAAGAGAACACAGTACTCACATTGTTACAGATAAAAATCATCTACCTCTATGATAACATCACTTCCCTGGAGAATCAGTTCTCAAAAAACAAAATTCAATTTGTGAACTGCATTTCTGGTTTTCATCATGGGAATAATTTCATTTGCATGTACGTGTTTCTTTCTATTTTCTAAGCTTCATTATAATATGAACTGGGGTGGGCTAGATGCTTGTGTCTTTGAAAACTTTTTTCCTACCTTTTATCCCACAGCCAATGAAGATAATTAGAACTCAAAAGTTATATGCTACCGGCAAATTTTAGACATGCAATTTGTGTTTAAGTTGGTAGCTGGTGATTGAAAAAGAACAGCTTCCTTTTTGTCCCTCTGGAGACATTTGAGTGGCAGGTACAGAGCCCCAAACCTCTCCACCTTCTGCACCCCCTTCGTTGGTACCTAGTCTTGCAGACTGACTGACAACGCTTGCTCCAATCAGGACACAGCCCCTTGAAAGCAGCATTGTAAGTGCAAAGGATGATGGGGACAGAAGTCAACTCCAACCTTAACACACCTCAGAATCTTGGCCTCTCCCTTCCCCGCCCATGATCAAATAACCCCACCCTCCACATCCACCCTGGCTTGGCATTTTTAATATCTGTGGGATTTTCCATTCTCTGTGTGGCTGGTGTAGAAGTTTTATTGGGTATCCACCAAAGCTCTCATAGTCTAAAGGGTCTGAAGAACCCAATCCAGAAAGGGGCAATAGAAAGAATTGCCTTTTCCCTGAAATATTAAGAAGTCATTTTAGTAGAATAAAATTAGATGCTATTAAAGAACTTTTTAAAAATCTGTAATAAGGGGTAATAAAGTGGTTGAAAATGTTTGAGTCTCCTCTTTCATCCTCAAATAAGTCCACAAGATGATGAGGGAGCCTTCATGAATTCTTAAATTCTTCCCAATGTGTTGATTGTTGAACTTAGTTTTCTACACAGTAAATTATGTAGCATTGGGTTGTTAGGCATCTGACATTTGATTAAGCTTTGGTAATGTTATTTCCTGAATATCTCTCTCTCTCTCTCTCTCTCTCTCTCTCTCTCTCTCTCTCTCTCTCTCTCTCTGTTTCAGTCTCTTGAGGCAGAGTCTCACTCTGTCACTATTTAGTTCAGGCTGACCTTGAACTTGGGATCCCCATCCCCTGCCTCCACCTCCCAGGCCTGGGATTACCAGTATGCACAACCTGGTCTGGCACTACTGCTACAATGTCCATCCAAATCTGAGATTTAAATTTTTCAAAAGATAGTTTCAGACTTGCCGAGTAAATCAGAGGTGGGCAGAATTCTTTCTCATTTCTTGTATGTACAATAGCTTAAGTCCATGCTGAATACGCTCCTGCCCCTCAGGATGAAAACTGAAAGAACAGGTAGAATTCTGAGCTGTGGTTAGATATTAAAAGGTTTTCTGTGGCTGTTAAATACAAGAACCAAAGTCTACTCTCTAAAACAGATGGAATAAGAGCAGAAACCAACAGTCATGAGGAAAGTCCTTCTTTGAGCAGAATTATTCCAGATAGACCACACTCTGTGATCTAAAACTAGTGGATTCCTAAAGAACATAAAGTTCTGAAATCAAAGTCATGTAACTATATGACATTTGATTAAGAAGGCCCAACAGGAGCTGGTGAGATGGCTTAGCCATTAAAGGTACTTTCTTGCAAAGCCTGATGACCTGGGTTTGATTCCCCAGTACCATGTAAAGTCAGACGCACAAAGTGGCCAATGAGCCAGGAGTTTGTTTGCAGTGGCTAGAGGCCCTGGCCTGCCCATTCTCTCTCTCTCTCTCTCTCTCTCTCTCTCTCTCTCTCTCTCTCTCTCTCTCTCTCTCTCTCTCTCTCTCTCTCTCTCTCTCTCTCTCTCTCTCTCTCTCCTTCTCCCTCTTTCTGTCTCTCATTATCAAATGAATAAATAATTTTTTTAAAGAAGGCATCATGTTAGATTCCAAATCCTTATAGAGACTCTAGGCCCTGCCTAAATAGAACTGTTGTAATTACAGATATGTTTCTATTTTTGGTATCTAAGACTTAGCTCCTTTGAAAAAAATATTGGACCCATAATCAAATCACAATATGATAACTGGTGTCTGAAATTGAGATGAGCATATCAAGCTAGAATCTTTCTAAAAGCCTTCTTTGCAAACTTGGGTTCATTGATTACAGTCTGTTATTCATTCTCTAAAATTCTCCCTTTGTTTTATGAATGGCTAGCACTAATAAGGAGAATTGGCAAGTCCTCAAACATTAGGAGCAGACAGCTGATTTGTTATAACAGGCATTCTAATTAGGAATTTTCAACATCTCCATTGACAAACTGGCTTGAATAAATTTTAATTGGGTCTGAAGATTGTTGAATCCTCAGCAGCTCCTCACCTCTACCCACAGTTTGCCACATAGCACAACCTGTTTCCCATCCAGTCGTGGTCATCAAAAGCATCCGCAGACATTTTCTAAGTCTGGAAGAATGAGTTTCATGGGGCATGGTTTGAACACAGGATGGATAAGGGGTAACAAATCCTTGGGGGCAATGGAACCAGCTGGGGCACAGTGGTAAGACATTGAAAGGTAAGAACCTGTGTGATGTGGATACAAGAGTTCCTTCCATGTAACTACCACACGAAGCTCATAATAGATACTAAGAACTAACCGATTAACGTGAAAGACAAGCAGATGCCAGACCATGGAAAGCCAACTTTACTTAAAAATTGAATTCACTTCTCACCACGCCTTAGTCATGGGGTTTTAAAAGCATCCCATAATATTACTTTTGAACATTAACAGGATATTCGAAATACTGCATGGTTTAATGCATAAGGTGCCTGAATTTGGAATATCTTGAATTAATAAGTCATGGTTTTTGGATCAGGTATATTCCTTTGGCCAAATGCACTTAGTGAAATGACTTGTTAGAACTGTTAATAGATTACTTCCGTTGAAATCTATTTGGAATAAGCCCACATTCTCCCATCCATATAAATCCTTGCCCTAAATGTTTCTTTTCCCAGGTGCATTGACATCTTTGCAGATTTTCAGCAATCCTTGCATTGCTTCCCAATGCTGGCTTTATCTGAGCGGTGCTTGGGAGAAGCGATGTATTTGTCTGTGTTCTATTTCAGGCAGAGCCACTTACTCAGAATGAGACACTTGACCTACTTGGGGCTCACTTAGTCCCAGCAGGAGATCTGTGGGAGCTGGTCCTCTGGTGCAGACAGCATCAGCGCTGACATTTCTTGGTAAAGGTGTGTTGAAGTTTAAAGAGAGTGGGTTTCAATACCTTTAGTCTGTTCCCTGCTTTTAGGGGAGCTAATCTAAGAGGGATGTTGTCAAAGCAACTCAAGTTTCAGAATGCACAATATGAAACAATCTATGAGGCTGCTGAAACGACCTTTCCATCTCTCTACAAAAATATCAAAATTTTGACAACAGGGTACTGTCTATTCTTTCTCTCTTCCTTTACTAAGCAATATGGGAAAACTTCATTTCACTTCCACCAATATTGATGGTGAGTTAAGCATTTGTGTATGAAAGCAACCTAGCACATGAAAGTCGACAGAGACACAGTATCCTGAAGGATGTGAAGAAAGAAACAGGCCATTGTGAGACATTATGGTAGAGGCACAAATGCACTCTTTGAGGGAAACCTAAAAGATACTAAGTCATGATGCCGGTGGGAGCGGCTCACAGTAGAAAATCTTTTGGGAAGAGAGGCAAAGGTACAGGTGGACAAGAGAGAGAAGACCAGAAGCAAGGGGTCAGCGGTGGACAACTGAGGAATGCACTTATCGGGCGGAGCCTAAATAAAGACAGGAGGACGGAGAGGTCTGGAGTGATGCCAGAGGAGCCCAAGAAGACATAGGGAAATGCAGAAAAGTTTAAGGAAAACATGTTAAAGACAGATCAATACTGTTGAGAGATTGCTACAAGGGCTGTGTAGAGAGCTCATTTAAGGGCTGGAGAGATGGCTCAGCGGTTAAGGCACTTGCCTCCAGTGCCCAAGGCCCTGGGTTCAATTTCCCAGTGCCCACATAAGCCAGACCCACAAGATGGTGGCCCTGGTGTTCTCTCTCTCTCTCTCTCTCTCTCTCTCTCTCTCTCTCTCTCTCTCTCTCTCTCTCTCAATGAATAAATAAAATATTTTTTAAAAAGAAAGCTCATTTAAAAGTAACAGAACTAGGAAGAAGGAAAGAAGTTGGTGGTTGGAAGTAATTGTTCAGGTCAGGCATAAAATGGGCTTAGGCTAGCTCACAAAGTGCCAGTGAAAATACAGGGAACAGCTGGAAACAATATGGGGGCAGCTGGGCTGGTGATTTGGGGAGCATGAAGGTGGTGGAGGTTATTATTAAGAGAAATGATGGAAAGTAGACTCCGATCGAAGTTACTAAAACTATACAGCCTTAAAAATAACAGTCACCATGTCTGATAAGCACTAAATTAAGAAAGAAAGAAAGAAAGAAAGAAAGAAAGAAAGAAAGAAAGAAAGAAAGAAAGAAAGAAAGAAAGAAAGAAAGAAAGAAAGAAAGAGAAGGAGATAGTCAGGCATCATGGCGGTGCACACCTTTAATCCCAGCACTCTGGAGGCAGAGGTAGGCAGATTGAGGTGGTTTAAGGCCACCCAGAGACTACATAGTGAATTCCAGGTCAGCCTGGGCTAGAGCAAGACCTTACCTCGAAAAACCAAACCAAAACAAAACAAAACAAAATCCATGAGTTAAAGTAAAATAACCCAAAGGTATTGGTATAGGCAAAGATGTATTGGAATACATATACATATATATATATATGGAAACATAAAATTACGAGATAAAAATGGGAGGAATGAAAATGCACAAGAAATAAGTTCATACCAGTAACGTGAATATAATTACTAGAATTTCCATACACCGAGCGTGTACTCAAGTCTTGCTTTGATGTAGACAATACAGTAGTGTGCCTACTGAAGACCTCTTCTGAGTAGAGTAGATCACATTCTTATTGATCAAAAAGACTGCATGGAACGTATAAAGTATAGAGAGAGCAGCTGATTAAGGAGACCAAAGAACATTCACAAGGGAACAGCCTAAATCCTCAATCTCTACTTATGCCTCAATAAGGACTATCAGACCTGTAAACTTGAAGCAATGTCAGTCAAGTGTCCCAGAACAAGACACTACTTACTGCCTAAGTTCAAATTCTGGCTCTACAAATTAATAGCTATGTGAACTTGAGCAACTTTCTAAACAACTCTGAGCCACATCTTTCCCAGTTATGGCACAAAATAAATACTGAGACTGAACTATGTTGCTGAACTTTTAGAATTAAATGGATGAGTATGCAGAAAGTAAAACAATACCTGGTTAAAAGAAATAAGTATTATTAGATGTGGGCAATTATTAATATGACCAAAGTTGGAATTTGTTTGTAGATGATTGGATTATTTTTTGTTGTTGCTTTTGGTTAAGGAGGAGGATGGAAGAGATCCCAGGGATTTTTTTTGTTGCCACATTAATGGTTCTGAGAGATTTGTCATTCTAAGAAATTGATTTAGGAGCAAAGTCACCTGGGGATCTTACCTATTACTTAGAGTCACAAGGTGAAGATATTTTTAAGTGACAGGTAACCCACCAGGAATGCAGTTTGCTCACGGCAGGGTCCATTGTGCAAGAGAAGCTACCTGTTTCTCCATAGGAAATCTACTTCCCTTCGAGTCATTTTGCAACTGCTGCTATACAGGGCAGACTGTTAGGAGCCTTGATCTGGAGGTGCCTCTGTTCTAATATATATGTGTGTGTGTGTGTGTGTGTGTGTGTGTGTGTGTGTGTGTGTGTGTGTGTGTGTGTTTCATCCAAACTATCAAAATGCAATCACCATGGTTTTGTTGAATTGGACTTAGCCCATGTAGCTCACTCTCAAGAAGAAAAAGCACTTTGTTCTTGATGGCTGTAAACAGTACAAAAATACTAAGACACACAAAACTAACTGTAATTTCATCGAATGGAGTCTGCACAATACCACTTACCTTTGATATGATTCCCAGAAATGGTGGCCAGACATACATGCAAACAGCCCAGTTCTCATCCCTTACTTGTGTGTTGAAAGAGTCACCACGTAACTGGGGGCTTTAGACAATATAATCATCCTTACAGGAGACAAGGGCAGGGAAGAGAGTGCAGCCAGTTGAAAGCATTTAAAACTATAATAACAGGGAGGCCATGCCTTCCATCTAATGGGTCCTTTCTAACTTAGGAAAAACAGAAACACATTTTCAGCTGCCATTCACCTTTGTCGATGTATGCTTCATCGAAGAGACCGAGAGCACCAACTTGAAACTGTGGGCTTCTAACAAAGAACCAATTGTTGGCTTTGGCACCCGATATTTATAGATAACCACTGAAGATTCTGTTTCTCTAAAGACTGCTCGCCTTTCTCCCCAGTCATTACCAACTACAATGCTACATGCCAAAGAGTTCCATCCTTAACTGTAGAACTTGATATCCCTTTTTGACCCAAATATTTTATTTATTTTCAAGGAGAGAAAGAGAGAGAGAGAGAAAACACAGGTTTGCCAGGGCCTAAAGCCATTGCAAATGAACTCCAGGTGCATGTGCCACCTTGTGTGTCTGGCTTTACGTGAGTACTGGAGAATTGAACCAAGGTCATTAGGCTTTGCAGGCAAAAGCCTTAACTGCTGAGCCATCTCTCCGGCCCTTTGATATCCTTTCTTAATTCCACTGAAGTATTGGGGCATTTGCAAGTGTGTATGGTTCTACCTGTACAGAATAACTCTTTTTAATACAACCATTGTCTCTTAGATATCACAGAAGAGAAAAGGAGAAAGTCAAGCTTGTGTGTGAATGTGTGCAGATCTGTGTGTGCATCCGTGTGAGCACACCCAACCACTTTGTTTGTTTGTATTGATAAGCTAGGCACTCCCACAGACTGTAGCCAAGGCATCTTAAACAGTTCAAATGCCTCTTAGCACTTACATTAGAATACTATTTTTACCAGTAACTAAGTCAACCAAGCATGAAGTTACCATCTAGTTTGGCTCGTCTGTCTCCTTCAATGGCTGTCCCTTATTCCTTTCTCCTTCATCACCTCATTTCCCCCAACTTCTACATTATTTCTTCAACAATTCTTAAGCTAGTATAATATAAAAGCATATGATCATCTAATCTTCCAGAACTTTCCAAAGTCCTAGCCATCAATTATACTTGTGGAGATTCCACACTGTAAATGTCCAATGGTTCTTTGTGTTCTAAGAGAAATCCTTGTATAGCCTGCGAGGAAAAATACAGCCCCCCCCCAAAAAAAAAGTACAGCCCCAGCAGCCTGCTGGGACCCCCGGGTGTGCTCCTGCCCTGCCTGCCTGTCCTGAACACAGTGCAGACTTCACGACTCTCCTTCCTTTTATTAAAAACAACAAAGAGGGACAACCTTGATGCCTCCTGTGCTATCCATAACCCCTGACCACATGGATTGATCCAGTGCGCCCATCGAGGAGGATACCCAGTAGATTGGGAAAGGGGGGAGGGAAATGGGAATATAAGCACAATATTTGCTCAATCAGTGTATCTAATTTTGGGCAATAAAGATTTAGGCCGATGGATGAGATCCTGACAAGAGAGGAGCCACCACAGTCATATCAGGGAGGATCCATAGGAAACTCAGCAGACAATGAATGATGAACAAGGGACCTATAACCACAGTCATTCAATCAACACAGGATAGGCCACTGAGACAGAAACCAGGAATTTTCGACACAAGGACCTCTAAGCTCGCAACATTAAAGCAGCCTTATTACTCACCCACCACGACTCAGGGAACTGAGCGGAAGAGGGGGCGGAAAGATTGTGAGAGCCGTGGTGGGGGAGACTGTCCGGAGGCATGGCACCCATCAGTAACAACACACTTGGGCCAGGAAGACCGGGATGAGTACTAAGATATACA
>PVHP010031535.1:0-20928 GCA_004024765.1 Zapus hudsonius | reverse complement strand
AAGATATACAGGATACCTTGCCACAAGGACTAATACAGACAGCCCACGAAGGAGGATATACAACTGATCAGGGATGGGGAGGGAGGGAATTGGGGAATTCGGGATAACAACGCATGGTTTGCCCACTAAATAATGTAACTCATTATGGACAATAAATATATATTTAAAAAAAAGTGTGAAAAAAGAATTTACAAATGATAGTGAAGAATGTTATGTTTCAACGCGCATAATTAGGTATATATATATATATATATATATATATATATATATATATATATATATATATATATATATATATATGATAACTAAAAACCAAATAAAGTGATTGCTAATGCTGAGCTCTTAAAATTCTCCATCAAAATATACACGTTACCCCAAGGAGGATGATAAAAATAAATTCTGACACAAAAGCGAAATCTGTTTCTCTTCTTAGCCTCAAAACTTGCATAATTTATCATTAAAATCTCACTAAATGTGCAAACGATTGGAAACTTTAATTCCAAAACCATTTCTCTAAATTACCAACAGCCTTATATTCTTGATGCCTTTTCACGTGATCACAAGCCAAGCATGCATGCGATTCCCAAAATCGCGGAAGATTAACAGTGAAATCTCTTCTCCAGTTAAAGTAACTCAGGTATAACTTGTTGTTTTTGTCAACTTCCTTCAGGTAGTTGGCGAGCTCGCTGGGCGAGCTGTAATCTTCCACATGGATGAATGAATCTGCAGGGATATAATTCTCATAGTTTTCCCTAGAAGGCCCCAGAACCACAGGTACGGAGCCAGCCAAAAATGCATTGTAGAGCTTTTCTGTGATGTAATCTTTGTGGATGGAGTTTTCAAAAGACAGATAGAATTTGCAAGTGGATATGGTGGGGATCAAATTCTTGTCGTTGACATATTCCCCAAAGGCTTGTCCGTAGGTGTGGATCTCAATGCTCTTGATGAGCTCGTTGTAATACTTGACCCTTGCATGCTCCGGGTTCCAGTTGCTGACCACCCAGCACACCAGCCTGTCCTTGCTGGGCACCTGGAATGCAAAGGGGCTCGTGCTCACCGTCAGGAAGCCATAAGGCACCTGGATGTCTGAGTCACGTCTGTAAGTCAGGGTCAGGTTGAACAGGTGCTCGATGCCACTTTTCTGAGGAGTGTGAGTCGGTGATTCCAAATTCATCCAAATCCATTTCTGGAAGGGGGGCCGAGCCTGCTGGGGTAAATTCGTCAGATCCCAACTGATGTCTCGGTGATGGATCAAGACCGCATGGGATTTGTTGTACAGGGACCTGTCGGTGGTGAGGTGGCATCCATGGATATTGAACATTGTTTGGCACGATGTAAGGTCAAAGGTCTGTCCAAATGGCCATACCCACACCAGAATAGTAGTTTCATTAAAATCCTCAGTTTTCGTGGAGAAGAAATTTTTCATTTTCAGCACTGAGCTGGCAGATTCCATTGGACTGAAGATCCAACTGTCTGTAGGCTTGATATAGATTAGCAGACAGGCCATGAAGCAGCCCAGGATAACGCAGATGATTAAAAATGGGCGGAGGATGCCTTTGGATGTTGATGTCATAATTTGTTCTGTGGAGTAGAGAAAGAGAAGGGAAAATAAAGGTGAGGATAAAGAGAAAATTACGAGTACAATTGAAAAGAAACAGGTGGCATGTTCTGGTATAAACATCATCACACACACAAAAAAACATGTATTTCCTTTTCAGTCTTCACACACATAGAGAGAATTAGAGGTTTCATTGAAACCAAGTAACTAATGATTCTGAATCTGATCTAAAGGTAATCGCAGATCTTCAGGGCCAGATATGCTGTATTAGTCAGGGTTCTCTAGAGGAACAGAGCACATCTTCTGAACCCTCCCATATTTGGGGCAAAAATGAAATCCACTCCAGCATTCCAAGTCCTCTGAGCCTTTTAATTCCTTCATCAACATTAACCCAAAGGATATCAGGTGGCTGGAGCTAATTCACAGTAGGTCCATACATCAGCCAACCAATCAAATAAACTCTTGATACCACCTCTAACTGCCAGAGATGCAGTGTTAAATCTATAGTCTCTGCTCAAGAGGCCCATTTCATTAAATTCAGCCTTATACAATCCTATATTATCCTCCATTATCTCACACACTTAAAATCCACCCCACACATATTCCTCATGCTTCTGCTTGTATGAGTTAGAAAACTCTTGAAGTTCTTTAGGGGTGTATCTCACCTCCTTTTAGAGTCACCCTTTCTATCTCACCTTTATAGGCCTGCTTCACCTCATGTCTGGTTATAGGCCTAGAGGCGAAAATGGGTGTGTGTTGAGGGGTGAGGTCTTGTTCAGCACCTCCTGCAGGCTGTGTCCATGCTGATAGATTAATTCCCTCAGACAAGGATGAAAAAGGCAATACATCACAGCCTGGGGGGGGGGTATGTAACTGCCGCTAAGGGAGGGGAGACTCCGTCCTCAGGCAAAATAACTCTATCAGAGTCTGAGCGTTCCCTGTCTCCCATTCTTCAGGGTCTTCCCACACATCCCCATCCCAAGTTATGGGATCCCACTCTTTTCCAATCAGTGCCCTCACTTTAACTTCTGATAGCCTGTGAGACTGGAACTTGAGATTGAGTTACAAATTCACCAATCTCACAATGAGAGCTTGAGTCAGGGTTTCTGCAGTTTGAGCCCGGTTTCGGCTAGAGAGAAGACACTCCTCCAGGGCATACTTAGAAACCTTCAGCTCACGTATTTAGGTCTTAAACTAGAAAATTTCCTTTCTGAGCTTATGATTTTCTCTTAATAGTTTATCCAGAGATACTAGAAGCAACCAACAGCATTAATATTTGTTTTAATTTTCCACAAATATTCAATAATTTTAATCATTGAGTCACTAAATTACTTGCTCCTTCTAAGAGGTAACACAGGATCAACAAAAACATCTATATCACAGAGCTCATTAAATAATTCACACCATATTCTCATTACCAACAACAGTGCTCTCCTTGTTACCAGTAGAGCCTTTAGTAGCACTGAAGTTTTAGAGCTAATACAGATAGCCCCAAGCCCACTAGGGAAAGCCATTCTTACAAGTCTGTTCCTCTAGAACTACTTCTGGTCTTCAGTCCACACTGTAAAGCCAAGGAAGCTGGGTTCTGATGTCAGGGTAGAGCAGGATTAGAGTGGGAGTCAGGTCGAGTGCAAGCAGCCAGCAGGAGGAAGAAGCTTCCCTTCCCCTCAAGCTCCCTTATATCAGTCCCCTTCTAGGAGGCCCACCTACTCTGGAGGAGCAACCTCCTCCTTTATTTAATCCTTCCTGGAGGGAAGCTCAGGGACCCACCCAAGATTATAGTGGATTACTAAACAGGTCAAGTTGACAATACACTTAAACATCACACATACCAATTCTCATTTGTAGAAATCAATACCAGTTAGAATGTCACACTAAACCATGACTGAAGTATTAGTACATTGATGATCCATTGGATCTGTGAATATTGCCCAGTTGATATAGCCATTCATTTATCAGCATTCCGAGACTAATAGTCTTTGCAGTTCATTAAGAGGGAAGTGAGTAGAAAACTGAGCATATTTCTAAAAATAATATTTTGTTTTTCAGCATGTTCATCTTGACTATTTACAAATGGATCGGGATTAATCACAAATTTTGATATATTGTTTTCACAAATAAGAACATTGGTATAAATTATAAAAGTTCTCATTGTTTTTAAAAATATTTTATTTATTTATTTTCAAGGAGAGAGAGAGAGAGAGAGAGAGAGAGAGAGAGAGAGAGAGAGAGAGAGAGAGAGCGAGCACCAGGGCCACCACCTTGTGGGTCTGGCTTATGTAGGTCCTGGGGAATTGAACCCAGGGCCTTAGGCACTGGAGGCAAGTGCCTTAACCACTGAGCCATCTCACCTGCCCAGTTCTCATTGTTTTTAAAAATTCTTTCAATATCTCGTTAGTGAACCCACTTTGCTGGGGTGTAGTAATCAAATAATCAAATCAAATAATCAAGTAATGCCAATAGGATTATTGGCACTAGAACACCACGTTCATTCATTTGGTCTTGGTGCATTTTTCTTTGCAATTGAAAAATATTATCATAAACTGGGTATGGTGGCACATGCCTTTAATCCCAGCACTTGGGAGGCATAGGTAGGAGGATCAACATGAGTTCAAGGCCACCCTACGACTACATAGTGAATTCCAGGTCAGCCTGGGCTAGAGGGAGACCCTACCTCAAAAAACTCAAAAAAAATTATAAAATTAAAAAAATTCTGTTTCTCATTATAAACACATTGTGAAAGTCAGGTGTGTGTAGGGACCACCCCTCCGCTTCCAGCCCCTCCCCTTGAGTGGGAGGTGTTTAGTTAGAGCTACAAACTAGGTGCTGAAACTGATTGGTCAGATATGAACCAATCAGCTGTCCCTCTAACTCACCTGGGGAGGACTTAAAACTAGCTTCCCTAGAGGAAGTGGCCCCTCTTCCCCCACATGGCAATGGAGTAGAAGGACTGCTGACCCAGGCCTCAGTGAGGTAAGGCCTGTACCCCTACCCCGCTGGGGTAGGGGGGCAGGCTCCAGACCTTTTCTCTCATGAACCTCTCTTTCTCATAAAGGGAGCTTTCTGTTATCTTTTCTTGGGCTGTTCATTTAAATAATAAAAGCTCTGTGAACTCTCTGACACGCGTTTTCCCCACACTGGTGGCAGGAAAACTCTATGACTTCCCACATGATAACTGGGAAATTTCCCCATCCAACTCCCCTTTTCCTAATCTACAAAATTAGAATAAATGTGTAATTAAAATTTAATTCTGTCCCTGTGTACAATTCTTTGGCATTAGAGGACAAGAACTCGGAGTAGGAGGAGGGAGAAGGGAGGATTCCAAAACTCTCTCTCTCCCCGTGTTGCTTACGAATATTAATTATCAGCAACCTGTATCAATATATTTATTTCTTGAAGAGATTAGGGCTGAAGAGATCATTCAAGCCTTGAAAAGTCCTTTTTTATGTGGGTGGCTCTTTATGAGCATGAACATAAATATCTCATGTAATATATCTTCAAAATTTTTATATTTATTGGTCCTCTAAAACTCTTATTGCCCTTCTAACCAAAATAGTATGTTCCATCAGTTTCAGATACATAGTACTTTAAAATTTTGATCAAAACTACTATAGAACATTCTATGTATAATGTTTAAGAAAAGGGAGGAACTGCCCTTTACTTAGCTAAACTAAAACTAGATTCAGTCCTTATATTCAGCAATGGAAGAAATCAGCAGAAATACATATATTAAATCTGTCCAACTATTAGTTAACCTTTATACTAATTGGAAAGGAACTGTAAAGGAAATCTCAATTGCTTAGTGACCTTTACAGGTACTACATGCCTGTTTATGATATTTGTTTTAAATAGCAATTTTTAAAAAAATAAAGGTTTATCAGCCTTTGGGGTATCACTTTTCTATTTGATCCACTTGAGAATGTAAATAAAGCACAATGGCAGAAAGCTAAAGAATAAGGAAATAGCCAGGCATAGTAGTGCACACCTTTAATCCTAGCACATGGGAAGTAGAGGTAGGAGGATCACTGTGAGTTCAAGGCCAGCCTAGGACCACAGGGTGAGTTCCGTGTCAGTATGGGGCAGAGTGAGTTCCTACCTTGGAAAAAAAGAAAAGAAAACAAAACAAGAAATAAGAAAGAAAAATTATGGAATATATGAAAATCTCTGAAATTGGGAGCAGAAACTGAGTTGATTAATACCATCATAGGCTTTTGGGTATAACAATGTAAACTTCAGGAAAAGATAAGAAAGAAAATTCAAATAAAATATCAAATGTCAAAAAGTAAATAATTATTGATTCAATTTAGATTAACATTAGGAATGGATATTTTGAGCTATTTTATGCTAAAACATTTGAAAGACCTGATATAATAAATGGTTGGGTTTTTGCATCAATGAAGAAATACCAATATCAGCACAAGAAAAAATAAACTTTAGTTTATGAAGTAATAAAGAAATGGAACTCATGAATGATAACTGAAAATAAATCACAGGCCACAATAATTTGGCAAGAGTGAAATCAATAATTCAACAAATAAGGATTATTACCCTGCTTTTAAGCAACAAATCATTTTATAAAATAGAAAAGTAAGGGAAGAGGTTTACTCATTTTATGAAGCCAATTATAAATTTATTACCAAAAAAAGACAGAGAGGATTTTTTAAAATACAAAATTGTGTAAATAGATTTGAAAATAAAACAGCATTGCAGCTCCAGAGTTGGTTTGGGAACTCTAGTTACAATGATCTGCTGTATGACTTGAACAGTTTCTCTGTTCTTTCCAGATCTCAGAGTGTACCAATTCACAACACGGCAAAGAGCACTGCAGTTTCCTTCCTAAACCAGAGTTTCATGGGTCATAGGAATGGCATGACTGAAAGCTTACTTAAATCTTTTGATTCTTGATGAAATGGTAGAACTTTATCTAAACATGGTTTTAAATGACCATTTTATTAGATCTGTATACATCAAAATTTTTTTTTTTTTTGTTTTTCGAGGCCAGATCTTGCTCTAGCTCAGGCTGACCTGGAATTCACTGTGTAGTCTCAGGCTGGCCGGGAACTCAAGGTGATCCTCCTGTCTCTGCCTCCGAGTGCTGGGATCGAAGGAGTTCTGGGATTAAAGGCCTGCGCTACCTGGTCTGGCTTTAGTCACTTTTTAAATGGGTGGGATTTCAAAATAACTTAGCATGGAGTTTTGTGTAATTTTTACAGCTTTTAAAATGTATTTAGATCATGCCATGCTGATTCAGCCCTCCTGAATTCTGGATAATGAAAGAGAACATGAACCACAGATGGATGGGAGTTGTGATTCTCAAATGACGGTTGCATGCACAGCAAGGTGCTGAGGAGAGAAATAAGAAACAAAAGATACGTTTTGTCTGTTTGTTTTCTGTTTTGATGAGAGGGTGAGCTGTTGTTGATCCTTATTTTGACTGAAAAAAAATAAAGTCCAATAATTGCCTTTTAAAACTGTAAATTATAGCCAACCTATAACCTTTGTGGTTATAGCTGGTCACGTGAGCATTATCCCTTGGTGGTTGCTCCTATTTCCTCTCACCTCTCTTAGACACAATGCACTTGTCATGAACTTGCACTCTTATTTTCCTACCCTTTTTTGGGGGTGGTGGTGTGGGGAGGATCCATGATCATTCCTGACACAACTTTTATATTCTTGCTTTTAAAAAAAGTGGATTAACTCATATCAGAAATTAGGAATAAACCACACACAAAGTTGATGACAGACTAAAGTTAGAAATATTTAAATCCTTTGTTGTAAAGAAATATTGATCAACTCATATCAAAAACCAGGAGTAAATTACAGAGAAATTGATAGACTAAAGTTAGAAATATTTTTCAAAATGGTTGTGACATATGGACACACTTTGACTTATTCCTTGTGAAGTAAATGCTTTCTATTACACTATTAATCTGTGGTAAAATCAGGAATCAGTTATTACTTAGATAAAATTCTTAGAATAGATCTTTTGATTTTTCTTTATATTTTTCCATATATATTAAAATATATAGGAAATTCTTAATATGGAGAATTTCTATATATAAACAAAATCTTAACAGTTTATGGAAACAGCCTTTTAAAAATTATTGTATAAGAATATTATCCTTAAAGCACCATAACCACTAAGTCACGTCCCCAGCCCCCAATTCCCTTTACATAAACTCTGCAAACTATGATTTCTTCTCAAATAAACTCAGTAATTTGTAATTTGTCCTTTGGTTCCATCTTTATTATTCTTCATTAAAGATTAGGAAAGAATCTGAAACTTGAGATTTATAAATCTGGGGGACCACCTGAACCCCAAAATTCCCACACCAGCCTCTATCCTAACTCTCCCCTCTGATTAATAGCATCCCATTTTCCTATTAGACAATTTTCTCTTCTGGGTATAATCCTTGGGAATATAGAGAATTACATCTCTTTCCCTACTCAGCATTTAACAGATGATTCTAGTATTCTCTGGGTCTCTAAAACTAGAGCAGAAGTATCAAATGTGAAAAATGTTGAAATTGATCAAGCACAGGGGGGTTTCCTAGGAAGTCCTCAGTTAATGAAGCTTTTCTACATTTCTAGCTTTCATATTCTTCAGCTCCAAGAAGCACATAACCTTTGAATAAAATATCAGTTATGATTGATTTTATTGCTTAAAACAATCAGAAAACCCACTTGGTATTCTCCTTTTCCTCCCTTCAGTATACAAAATACATAAGTTGAATCTTTCAAAATATATCATCATCTGGCTTAAAAATAAAAAAAATCACTATAAAATGTATACATTCTTAATATCTCAAATCACTTCACTTTATGTGAGTCCTTGTACTGATTCCCTTGTGGGTTTAGGTATTTGGTGGGTAGTCTAACATGTAACTAAAACCAATCTGTAAAGGCAGACTCAGAGAATAGAGAATATAATGAGTCTATTAATAGCACCATGCTAGTCTGGAATAATGCAAAGTTTTCAGAATACTAATTTTCTTAATTTAAATTGTCTATGATTTTTTTCTTTTCTGATTACTTGGTTTTCTTCTTGCTTTATTTTACTTTTACCTCTCCTTACAATTTTTATGCTATGAGCACTTACAAGTTTAAAAACAAATGCTTTATTTTTCATTTTTATAGTCTGCCTGTACTATAAACCTTTATATATTCATCACCTCCCTTGAAACTTCAAATTCTATTAAGCCTTTCTCATGGGCATTACTGTTCTTTGTTCCCACAACTCTCCCCATCAGATTCTGAGCCAAATGCCTCCTGTCTTGGGAGAGATGCCGGTTATTTTTTGGCAAGAAGACACTGGTTGATCTCTGAAATGCTATCAAATTTTCGTCTGTAAAGATCTCTCAAAGATCCTTAAATATAATCACTGGTATTTCCATGGGTAAGCCTTTGTTTGTCTTCCTCAGGCCCTGGGGAACTTAATCACCAAATTATCCTAGCTTGAGTCACCAAGATGTTTCCTGAATATTCCTTAGGACACTATCTAGCATATATCAATTCACTGATTTGGTTCTGTAGTGATTTTGTCTTTAGGTAGCCTAATGAATAGGGTTTATTTTTTCCCCTTTTTTTCTCCATTTCCTTCTTGTCTTGGATATTTGTTTTCATTAATTAGGTAACTACCAATTGCCTTTTGTTTTTCATTACACTATAAGCTCTTTTATTTTGTGCTGCTTCTACATTCATTCTCTTTAAAATTTTCTTTCCAACCCGGGGATTAACCTCTTAAATTTGCTCTGTTCATCTGTTCTCCCCCTTCTCTATCATATCTCATACATACGTAATCAGGGTCTATATTTGCTTTAGAAACCCCATTGACTGGCTCAGCTGCAGCCAGGGTGATGAAATCTGACATGGAGTTGAAGTGTAGTCTGGCTCATATTCCTCAGGGGATGCCACAGACAGGACTCAGAATGCCTTCATGCCATTTTTCTAGAACATACTTTTTCCTCCTGGAAGTTGGCTGTGTTTCATAACTTGGCTATAAGCACCAAAACTCACTGTGATTACTGTCAGGTTTTAGACCTATGAAACCAGTCAGTGAAAAACCAAGGAAAATTATATATATATATATATATATATATATATATATATATATATATATAGAGAGAGAGAGAGAGAGAGAGAGAGAGACAGACAGACACACACTCTCAAAGCTCTCATTTTAGTTTGATGTATTACTATCCCTTCCAATTTTAAAGATGAAACTTCATTCCATTCAGATGACTAGGTATAACAACTCAAATGATTTTCCTTGGCAATCCCATGTCCTTTATTGCAGGGAGCAGGGATCGCCATTAGGTGGCGCCCACTACCTCGCAGCTAGGCAATGCTTGGGAAGACTTACTTTACTAAAAGGTCAAAAGGTCAATGGAAGGCTACTTTACTACAAACTATCCTAGCCAATCCCATGGCGTCTGGAGGTGGCAAGCAGGAGCCAGCCAATCATGGGACGATGCGTATCCCTTTTCCCTATATAAGCAGCTGCTTCTTAGAGCTCTGGGCCCCTCGCTTCCTACCCCCCCTTCAATCAAAAGGCTCTCCATTAAAGTGTGATTTGAGAAGGATCTTCGAGTGGTGGTCGTTCTTCCTCGCCGAGTGAGGAGCGCACCGCACTTTATGTCTATACCCAGCCCAGTCAACACCAAATACTGTCAATTTTATCATTTAAGAATTCCTTGCATTAATTTCCTTCTGTCCATTTCTCAAAGTCAATCACCTTGTCAATTCTTGCATTGAATACAGACATTGCTAAGTGGCCCATCTGGCACTTACTTTTTAATTCATACAGAAAATAAATACCATTTAATGTTCAATATGATATTTCAATCAGTTGAAAATACTTATCTCTTTAAACATTTATCAGTTTTCTAAGGTGAAAACTTTCTAAATCTGGTCTTTTAGCATTTCGAAATGCCTGGTACATTACTGTTATCTATAGTCACCTTACTGAGCTCAAGAAACCTGTACTTCTTAGCCAGGAGTGGTGGCGCACACCTTTAATCCCAGCACTCGGGAGGCAGAGGTAAGAGGACTGCTGTGAGTTCAAGGCCACCCTGAGACTACAGAGTGAATTCCAGGTCAGCCTGGACTAGAGTGAGACCCTACCTTGAAAAACCAAAAAAAAAAAAAAAAAAAAGCAAAAACAAAAGAAACCAGACAAAAGAAACCAGTACTTATTATACTGTACAGTAACATTAACCATGGATCAACCTTGCCTCATCTTCCCTTACCTTCTCTATGCTGCCTCTAAGTAAACACTGTTTCCTCTCAAGTTCTATGTGATTGACTGTTTTCCACATGTGTGTGAGACTGTGCAACACTTATTCTTGATTTTTGCTGTTTGTTACTCCACCAAAGTGCAAACCTCAAAGCATCAAAGCAAGCTTTTCTCTGACATCCTGTCTTCTCCTGTCCCTTCACTTTTGTCACCTCATGGCACACCAGCAAAATTAAAATTTCTCTTTTTGCAAATAGAATATAAGACTTAGGCCCTCTTTCTTCAAAGAATGCCATAAAGCATGAAAATATCACTCTAATGTCCCATGTCTTTCTGTCTTGGAGCTGGCCATAAAGAAATTCCCACAGCTTCCTAGTTTTACAGTAGCACTGAAGTTCCACTTTTCAGAAGGGGTTTTGCTCCATACTGGAGTGAGGGAATGCTGCAGAGAGGCTAAGAACAATCTGAGCAGGCACGTCATACAGGACTCAAGCATCCTATCAGTGTTAGGTCAGACCCTTTCACCCTGTCTAAAGGACTGAACACTCATAACCTGTCAGATGGCTCCCAGCCCATGGAGAGCCTTGAGAAGCTATCTATAGCACCTGGTTCCTCCATATTCATGTCAGAAATCTTCAGCCCTGACAGGCTCTTTGAAAGGCTCTAACACTTAGCTCCTTGATTCACAGTCCTAAAGCCACCCTCTGTCCCTGATAAACACTCCCAGGGACATCTCTGGGTCTGGGAAAATGTTACCTATGGAATGAATAATGGTTCACTTTCCTTACACTGTCAGTGTTAGACGAGACCCTTGCAGGGCTCCCATGCATCCTCTCAGTGCCAGATAAGACCCTTGCAGGGCTCCTGTGCATCCTATCAGAAACATCTAGTCCAAGAACCCCTGCAGGAAAGTGATATTACAAACCACAAATCATAGGGTACCTTCTGTTTAAGGCCCTGTAATTAATTCTAATATCTTTTAAGATGAAATTTAAAGTGGTTATATTGACATAACCAATCCCAGATGATAGGGACATTGTTTGTGTCTCTAATCTCACATTCTTTTTATGTCCACACTAGTCCCTCCTGCACCATTCTGGCCATACCTCTCCCTTGGGAGGGCTTTCCTCCTCTCTGATGGTCTTCAGCTCTCAGTTCTGCTGACAGGTGCTGATGGGAGGATTACTGACAATTTCCCTCAACACACTAAATCAAAGCCCTCAAACATGTGCCACTTTTTGGGTACAATCTTTGCCACAGTAGCAAGATTACCTGTTTTTGTGTGTTTCCAAAATGTGTATTGCACCTGTTCAGCTATATTAACAGTGCACAGACTGGATGTTTCCACTCAGATTTCAATCGCTGGTGTCAAAATAATTATCTTTAATATTATTATTTATTATTTATTATCTTATTATTATCTTATTCTCAACTTTATGTTTCATGTGTGACCAAAGAGCTAGTACCTACTGAGTTTTTATTTACACTGTCTCATGCACTAAGCTATATAGATTTTGGCATTCAGTCTTCAGGAAAAAGTATATTTCATGTTTTTCTTTTTTCACTTAACATACAAGTATATGTTCCTTCCTGTATTTCTGGCACAAATTGGAACCATTTTATAAATATCAAGTCCTGTAAACAGTCAGGTGAAATAGAAAGTATAATGTATATCTATTTACCTAGGATATCAGCCTTTGATTGCCGAATTTGTTGAATTAAAAATACATGGTGAAGACAGACATTTCAAGGACTTTTATGAATTATATGATTGAAACCTTACTTGATGGCATAATGTCTGGAGTGAGCACTTCCATCTGGTACTTCTGGGACCCATAGCTAGGAACAGGGTGACCTGCTTATTGGAAGTCTAATAATCTAGTTTTCTTGGTAAGGTGTATAAAAACGGTGAATGGGATTAAATAAGAAGCCTAGCTTTTGTTTATCATCAGACCATTTGTAAAGCAATTCAAGGAAGGCCAGCTGTTAATGACACCTGTGATTGCTGAGATTCTGCATATCATATTCTCTTTGTGATGAATCCTTCCTTTGCTACTTTAATGAATCAGTGTTGAAGTTGATTAATTTCTATTTGTTCTCTTTCTCTGGAGACCTGTACCTATTATACAGTTACAAACAATTCAATGTCTGCATCAAAGGATGCTGGGGAACTCTAAGAATGATGCTGGAGTAACAGGTATGCCATGACAATGGTGTCTGGATCTCAGCAAACTTTGCTGATCATCTCCTGATCGTATGTGAAATTAATTAGCACCAGATTTACAGGTTTTAGGTGGAAACACATCACTGCAGCTAACGAGGAGTTCCCAAAGCTTAGGTAAATTTAAAATAAGAGAATAGGAACTGAAAGACGAATGAGTCACAAGGAAGTCAAAAACATGAGATAACATGATAAAATCGTAGTGAACGAGATTTTCAGAAGACAGCAAGTTGAATCACCCTTCAGCTGATAAATCTGAAAAGGACCGCATTAACATTCTAATGAAAATAATACGATCGGAAGAAAGGAAGAAAAGAGAGGTACAGAAGTAAAAATATCTTGGGGTGAGACACCAGTAATATTAGAGACACAATACCCTGGTCAACATCTGTGCATGAGGTACATGCACACATGTGCCCAGCTGCTTCAGGAGAATTCAGGTAATGTCTCTCGTCTTCTATTAAAGGATCTTCAGCATCACACTGCCCCGGCCTCTCTGTTTCCACAAACAGCCGCTTACCTCCCAGGGCTCCAACTGGAACTTGTTATTTATTTAACCCCATAAACTCTGCATCTGGACAATTAGTGCATTTAGTTGATAGGATTTCTGTCACATTTACTCGACCTTCTTGTTTTGGCTTACATTGTTCCCACCCCCTCCCATGTAATTGTAATGAGCAGTTTGAAAACTGATAGCTGTGTTTTTTTTTTCTCTTTCTCCCTTCGCTTCCAGCTCATCTCTTCATATTTATTTCCTTATATTTTGGTTAGAGTTCAATTGTTATAAGTTTAACTAAAAATTTTCCCTCTCTAAATATACATACTTATAGATGTTACAAGCTAAGATCCACATACCAGAAAAAATGTGTCCTTTCGCTTTTTCTGAGTTTGAGTCACTTCATCTCATAATTCTTTTCAAATCCATCCATTTTCCTGAATATTTCTTTTTTTTCTGTACTACTGAATGTGAGCAGGGGAATGGGAGAACAGGGAGACAGGGGTTGGGGGACAGGAATCAACGAAACAAATTATATTTGAAAATGCCAGAATGAATGGTGCATAAATCTCTGGACACCAAGTCCAAATAAGAATAAAAAAAATCAATGTGAATTATGCAATAAAAACAAACAAAACTCATGACTTACTTTTCTCCAATTCACAGCAAACACTGTGGTTTGAATGCTATTTTGTTTCTGGTTCTCTCCTCTCTTTCTCCCTTTGTTTTTAAGACAGGGTTTTGCTACACAGGCCAAGGTGGCCTGGAATTTGTGATCCTTCCTCATCGGCTTCTAAAGCACTGAGTGACAGGAGTGCACCCTTTGGATTAACTCGTTCTCTTCAAAAAGATGTAATAGCTAGAGGGATGGCTCAGCGGTTCAGGTGTTTGCTTGTGAAGCCTGCCAGCCTGGGTTCGATTCCCCAGTACCCAAGTAAAACCACATACACAAAGTGGTGCATGTGTCTGGAGTTCATTTGCAGCAGCTGGAGGTCCCAACTTCTCTCTCTTTTGTTCTCTTCCTCTCCCCCCTCTCTCTTTGCTTGCAAATAAAGAAAAAAATTAAAAAAGTAAAATATTTTTAAAAAATTTACTATTGGGGAGTAAAATAGTTAAAGCATCCACTCTGGTTCCTCCTGGTTACTGGGTAGAAAAGTCCTGGAGAACTTGGATAGAAGTTTGTGACATGTTATAATCTTGTAAACATAGTAACTTGACTTCCTGGTGAATAGGAAGAATAAAATTTGCTGGAAGGAGAACTGATTTCCATGAAATACTGTGAGGAAAGAATTCTTTTTCTTAAAAAAAATTCTTCGTTTAGGATCGCTTATTGTAGACAAACCCACATTTTGGTAGATTTATGAGGTGCGGTTTCCTAGAGAATGTCACTAGCTTGTCCAACTACCTTAATTGTGACTTGAGATGTTTTGTAACTTAGTCACTCCTCCTGCTGTGAGGTGACATTTGGAGCTGGTCTTTTTCTGGTCCACAGGCAGGATCCCTTTCTGCCTCTTAAGGGTATTGATTATATCCTTAAACTAATAGTAGAACTCCATTAGTGAGCAGCCTCTGTTTGAAGTGGATCAGATATGACATTCTGAAGGTTTGTATTTTTATCATGTCAAGAAAGTAAAAAAACATTATTTTTTTGACGTGAAATCTGATAGTAGAATTCTTATTGAATGTTATCTCTTAGGGTGCTTGTACCATTTTTGCATCTGATAACAAGCACATACTTTCCTAAACTTCTGTTTTATTTACTTTACTCAAGATCAAAGCTTGCATTTATTGGTTATTCATATTTGTAAGTGGATAGCATATTTGCCTATTTTTCAAACTGTTGCACTGTTTAAGTTGCTGGTTTGAAAGAACATTTTATCAATGACAATACTTCTTCAGTTTCTTATTTGTTTTAATGTTTTTGGTAAATTATCTTTTGGTGTTTTGGGTATTCAAAAATTATTAAATTTCATGTAATCAAATATATCTTGTTTCACACTTGTCACCGGTCTCCAAGCAGAAGGCAATATCCTCCATTTTAATTTCATTTTGTTCCATATTTTAGAGTAATTACTGGACAATTATTTTGTCATAAACTGTATGCTCTATAGGCAAATCTGGCTCCATGAGATTAAGAAACTAATTTTCTCTAATGTAGTTTGCCTAGCTCCGGCCTTCAATTTATGAAAACATATTTCTTAGGTGCTCTCTTTGGGAGTAAATAATTTTCCACTCTTTCACTTTCTTAATTTTCATTGTTCCTCCATATTGAAATTCCATTTTTCTCATCATCCAGCTAACTCACTCAAGGCTTTGCATATGATACACACTCATTAACTATTTAAATTCATCCCTTTGAAACCAAATATTAAAATGGATATCAAATTGACGATAAGGCACTCTCAAAAAAATCAGACACACAGAAAGTAGTTTAAAATACAAATAGTGCCGAGTAGCAGATGCATTTTAATTTTTTGACCTTAGATATTTCTCTTCCTCTCATAGATAGTTCTTGGATTATGAGACCATAGTTACCTGCGTTCTTCTCCTACTAGAACTTAAGCTCCCGGAGGCACAGACCAAGTTTATTTTACCATTCTTTATACCTAGCAAATTTTCTCATAACAGGAGGTCCAAATATGCATTGAAGGAGGAAGTATGTGCCAAATGAAAGAATGTTTGATTAAAAATATATGACTGAGTGAAAACACAAGTAGACATCTGGATCTTCCAGTATTTTTTCTTACATCTTTTGAAATAGAGAAAATGTCAACTATGACATATGCAAATATGAGTGACAATACCCAAGTTGCCAATATCTGGAAATTTCCACTGCATTATTTTTATTGCATTGAGAATGTAAGCTTCTACTCCTCGTGCTGTGAAAGGAGACCCAGCTCCTTTGTATGTCTTAAGAAAAGTAAAATTGAAGGATTTTTTTGTCAAATAATAACTATAAAATTATAATACATAATGGGATCCTTTAAGAAAAATATATATTTCTTCACAATGTGGTCCCATGAATTGGTTATTTTAGATTTTTTATAAATTAATTACAGACACAAGTGAAAAAAAATCAAATTCCAAGTATCAATAAGGACCAAAATTGGTACTTCTTCATTGTGTTCAATAATTCTATGTAGTACACTTACAGGTGAAGGAGACACAAATTACAAGCTTACTTTTCTTTCATTTGTATTTAAGCTAATTAGTAAATTCAGTGAATTAAAACCTGTCGCGTCCAAGCTCGACCAGCGAGAAAGGACACGACCATGAGTTCTTCTCCGCAGCATTTTATTCAAGAAACCTTGCAAGTTACATTCTTACTAGTTACTTCTTCATTCTTCTTTTTCTTCTTCCATCTTCTCTTTTCCTTTTCTTCCTCCCGCGCTCAGGATGTGCAGGAATTTTAAGTCAAACTACAGCCTATCAGCATTACATACGTATACATTCACAATTGGTCCAAATACACGGAAGCATGCCAGGCATTAAGCCATTTCCATACAAGGAGATAATAAATTCTCTGGAAATGCACAACACGTGGAGGTAAAGCAGAAACCAGCGCCATAATTTCAGCAGGCTCTCAAACAAAGAAAAAGCCCGTGCTGCCTCCAGTAGGTAGGCGTGGCAGGGCTCCGCCTGGGAACCAGGCGGGCCGCCCCGCCCCCTTACCTTACAGGAAAGGCTCACTACAAAAACCCTTAAGAAATCTAAAATGGTGGTATTGGTCAAATCATATAGCTAGCATTTCTTATTTATTTGAACTTTTTTGATATTTTTCCTGATAATTTCTGTAGATGCATATAATGTATTTTGCTCATAATCCCCTCCCATTACCTTCTCTGGACTCCCCTTCCATGCACTTTCCACTGAGTCTCTTCTTCCAAGTGCTCTGGAAAACAACCCCTCTCCCATGCCCATGCTTTCTGTTCTTAGTGATGATTGTCAGGTAGTTGGCATATTAATCAGTTGACAAGAAAATGTTGGCTAAAGTGGAAGATATTAGGAGCATTTGTGTTAATGACAACAAAAGATAATCCAGAAGTGATTTTCACTGGCAGGAATTGTTATTATCTAATATTATAGATTTGTAGTGTACCATCAACTATCTTGTAAGAGTCATGGGGGGAGAATAATGCATAAAAGGGAATGTCATCATGGATTCAATGACTTTATCTAAAAACCTATGATACTGAGCATATTCTTGTGTTAATATATATAATTTTAAGTCAAAAAACGTTAAAAATACCTTGATGGTATTTTGAAACAGATAGTAGTTTATGGCACATACATACTGATGGAATAAGAACTACAAACCATATTATTTTAGAATCAGAAGGCTCTATAATACAATGTCTCCTCATGAAATGAGAAAAATAACTGTGATATTAAAAACATAGTAGGGACATTGCAAATTCAATGGATTAGGATTAATACTGAAACAGGAAAGGAAATTGACCAGAATACTGAAATGAGCCAGGAGGCCTGCCTCACTTCTTTTGGCAATGCTCTGTATACACCTCCCTCCATCATGTCCTCAGCTCCCTGTGCCCTGAGAGTTCTGGCTGAGCAGAATGGTATGCAGGTGAATGCTGATATTTGTTGTTGAGCTAGACCTTTTTAAAACTAGAAGATCCTATTTGGGAAAAGGATCAATTATGCTAAGGAATGACTGCTTCTGCTCTGCTGATAGAGATGCCTCTATACATGTGTATTTTACTCAAGGAATACTGATTTTAAAATACCTAGTGTCACAGGACTTCTACTATGTGGGAGATTATATAAGGACCTAATGTAAGAATTTGTTGATGAACTTCACTATTATTTTCTCCTTTAAACCCACTGACCTTGTGCAATGTCTGAGAGGACTTGGTAAATTCAGTCGGGTGGTTTGAATACTGAATGGTCCCTACAAGCTTGTACACTGGAATGCTAAATCTTTATTTTCAAATGATGGCTCTGTGTTGATAGGTTCTGGAAACATTAGGAGATGAGAAGTTGGTGAAAGTAGGTAACTAGGGTGTTGTGGCTAACTTCTTGTTTTTGGAACAAGACCCCTGACCCAAAGCAGCCCAGGAAATATTT
Source organism: Zapus hudsonius (assembly GCA_004024765.1). Lineage (NCBI taxonomy): Eukaryota > Metazoa > Chordata > Mammalia > Rodentia > Dipodidae > Zapus > Zapus hudsonius. Next base: position 2,333 of record PVHP010031535.1, on the reverse strand, counting down.
TATTTTGACATACAGTCTCTAGGGAAATGATGGCAGGGGAAAGCATGGCATGAGCAGAGGCCGGACATGACTTCTGTCACAAAAGGAAAACAGCAGCAGGAGAGTGAGCTGAACTCTCCAAAGGGAGCTGGCTATAATACCCCCAACAACAGACCTCTTCTAGGAAGGCTTCACCTCCCAAACTGCCATCATCTGAGAATCTAGCATTCAGAACACACTAGTTTATGGGGGACATCTAATCCAAACTACCACATATGGTATAATTGTGAATCAGCTCTGCAGTCCCTTCCCTCTCTGCTTCCTGACTCTCATTCAATGAAGATGTTTTTTTGGCCAAAACACCTCCCACCACCATGATGTTCCACCCAAGCACATGGACCAGACCACCACAGAGAGAATGAACGTTCTGCAAAATAAGCCCTTCCCTCCTTAGGTTGTTTGCAGGTATTTTGGTCATAGCAGTAAAAGTAAAACACAAGTAGATAGGACTCATGTTTTTGTGGCTTGAGGGGGACAATCCCCTCAATTTTCCTTAGTTCACCCAGAGCTTAGAAGGGAAGCAAGTTGCCAGAGTAAATTGTCACAGTGTGGTTAAGTGGCATGGGGGGGATGGTACAGAAAGGACTGTAGCACCAGTTAGGTCCTCAGCATTAGTAAGCTTTGTGTGTCTCAGGATTCCTGGTTAAATGCTTGAAGGCTCATTGGTTGAAACTTAGGTTTTTCACTTCTAATGAGAATAATGCTCTAGGTAGAAAGGTTGTTGTGCAGGAACAAAGAGGAGACATGTAATAGGGCAGCAATAAGAAAATTGAGTTTTCTCGTTCCATGTTTTCAACACATAATCATATTCTAGCTGGCCTATCCACTTAATTGATCACAGGGGTGCAGTGTATAAATTAGGATATAATGGAGAACAAATAAAAAAGGAAAATATAATTTTTAGATTTCAATTTGAAACATAAAATGCAAAATCAATTATTATTTTGAGAGAAGACTTCAGATACCTTGATTCTTTTATTTATTTATTTGCAAGGAGAGAGAGAGAGAGAGAGAAAGAGAGAGAGAGAGAAAGAGAGAGAGAGAGAGAGAGAGAGAGAGAGAGAGAGAGAGAGAGAATGGGGGTGCCAGGGTCTCCAGGGGCTGCAATCAAACTCTAGGTGCATGTGCCACTGTGCATCTGACTTTATGTGGGTACTGAGGAATTGAACTAGGGTCATTAGGCTCTTTATACAAGTGCCTTAACCACTGGGCAATCTATCCAGCCGTCCTTTGATTCTTTTTTGAGCATATTAAGACATAAGACGGAGGAAAGTACTCTTCATTTTTGCCAAATGGGGAGTGAGGAATAATTTAGGATAATGTTAAAAACAGAGAAGTAGGCAGGTATCTCAGAAAGAAAGGAACAAAGTAAACATGGCCAGCATAATCAAATACCCCGAACCTTGGGGCACAGTCCTTTATCATATATAGTTGAGGGAAGGAGGTGTGTCTGGAAGGTTGCCAGAGGGAACTGCCATAATGTGGTGGAGAGGCCTGTGGGACTAGAGAGGGGGTTGTCTGGTCTGAGACATGTGACAACCACATCAGACTCTTGAAAGGTCATCAAGTGAGAGGAGAACCCAGCACACACAGCCAGACTGCTTCTGAAGTCCCAGCTCCAAACTTAAACCCCTGGGAGAGCCAGAAGAGAAGCAAGTGGACAATATGGCAAGGTTGGCCAATGAATCAGGAAGATGCCTGCCTTTATTCTCTTGTATCTGATGAAGTAGGTAAAAGGGGAATATCTGAAAAAAATTCAAAATAACAAAAAATGAATTGTTTTTAAACAGTGGCTAGCAAGATATATTCCTAGTGGCCCAATATAGTCATTTGTTTTCCAAATAACAGTTTATTCAGGATGGGGAGCCGGAATCCCTACACTCATCCATTCATGAATTATTTTGTGTTACAGACACAGATGTGAGGAGTTGCAAAAGAAGCTTATTATAGAAATGAGCTATCTGTCCTATCTATCTATCTATCTATCTATCTATCTATCTATCTATCTATCTATCTATCTATCTCTATCAACCATATATATAACACTCATATGTTTAGCTATTGTCGCGTCCCTGCTCGTCCAGCAAGAAAGGACACGACCACCAGAGTTCTTCTCCGCAGCATTTTACTCAAGAAACCTTACAAGTTACATTATTACTAAAAACTACTTCTTCTTTCTTCTCTCTTCTTCATTCTTCTTCTCCTTCTTCTTCTTCTCCTCTTCTTCTCCTCCCGCGCTCAGGTGTGCAGCAATTTTAAGTCCAACTATAGCCTATTAGCATTACATACGTACA
>PVHP010031534.1:0-20934 GCA_004024765.1 Zapus hudsonius | reverse complement strand
CTCAGGCCAGGGCGGGGGCGGGACAGAGCGTTCGGGCCAGGGCGGGGCGGGGCCGGGGGCGGGGCCGGGCAGAGCGCGCTGGGGCCAGGGCGGGGTCGGGGCCGAGGGAGCGCGGGTCGGGGTGAGGACGGGGTAGCAAGGAGGGGCGGAGAGAGGGCGGGCCGTCGTAGGCCAAGGGGCGGGCCGGTCCCTCCCACTGTGCTTTTCTTTCTTTTTTTTTTCCACTTTGGAGCAGTCGGTTGCTTTTTCTCCCCAGTGAACGAGCCGCGCTCGGGCGGCCCGTGCGCTCGCAGCAGGAACCAGGCTCCAGGCGCTGGCGCCGGGGCCGCGGGGAGGAGGTGACTTCGCCCCCTGCGGCGGGCGCGGCCCCGGGTCCGGGGAGTCTCCGGGGCCCTGAGAGCAGCGGCCTCCCTGGCTCGGTAGGCGGCGCGGGACATCCGAGACCCGGTGGGTGGGCGCGCGGCCGGGGACCGGGTGGGGTAGACCCGCGAACGGCCTCGCTGGGGGACTGAGTGGGTGGGTGGGACAGAGCTTGGAGACCCCGAGAGGGGCGCTGGCTCCGCGAGCCCTTCTCGCTGCGGGTCCCTGGAGAGGGGGCCGGGCGCCGCCCAGCGCGCTGCCGTTGTCGCCGCTGCCGTGCGGGCTGGTTGGTGGTGGCGGCTCCCGGGTCTCACCTGAGGGGGCGACCCTGGGCGGGGGTCCCGGCTGTAGCGGGGATGCGATCCTCGGCGGCTGCTGACCGACCGAGAGGCCTGGGGCCGACTGCTGAGTACCGGGGCGCCCCGGGGCTCGCGTTCCGGAGACTGTCCGCCGCCGTCGAGGTGGCCGATTCCCCCGGCACCGAGCAGCCCGGCGAGACCCCGCTGGGTTACGTTCGCTTCGCTTTTCCCGCCAATCAGAGCCTGGGTTTGCAGCGGTCCCAACCGGGCCCTGAGGGGGCTTCTCTGCCCGGCCCGTAGCGCCTCTCTCCCGGAGACCGCTGGGTGACACTCTGCGCGGCGCCACCCGCCCCGCCGCCCCGGAGCCGCCAAGGCTTCTTCCAGCAACGGAGGTTATGTCAGGAAATCGATGAATACAGAAAAACAAGAGTCTGTTAATAGAGCCTCGGCATGGCTCGCCCTGCGCCTGGGGCTGTGTGTCAGACTTGGTAATTTTCAAGTTCAAGGGATGCAGGATGGTCCAGGGTGCGTGTCATGAAGTTGTGTATGGGGGGTGATGTCTAAGTATATATCTGTTGAGCGAATACATGTGTGCCTGTAGGTGCCTGTTAATCATCATGTGATTGAGTGGGTCTGTGTGTGTCTGTGCCATGAGCCCCTGTGTGTGCGTGTGCGTGCGCGCAGGTGTGTGTGCACTGTCTCTGGTAACCCAGTAATAGCCTCCAGACGTCTATTCCTAGCTTGCTTCTGGAACATGGGGTATGCTGCAGCATCAGCAGGCTCCCTGCTAGGGAAGCCCCTGCTGGTGCCAGTTGAGGAGGGCCCAGGCTCAGCTCTCTCCCTCCCTCCCTTCTTTTCTCTGAAAGCGAACTGTACGGTGTGGTGGTGAGTTGGCAGGGGCTGCTTCCTGAGTGAGTAATAGTTAATTAAACACTCTGGCCAGTAGCATCAGAAACTGCTCCCGTTGAGTTTTAACAGGTGTTCATGGTAAGGGTGCTATTCTCTATGACTAAGGCTTGGTGTCCTTGGCTGAAGCGTGTGTGTGTGTGTGTGTGTGTGTGTGTGTGTGTGTGTGTGTGTGTGTGATGGCTTGGGGGGTAGTTTTCATCCTGGTTGTTGGGTGTGAGGAGGAAGTGGGCTGCTTTTCTCTTTTCTACCCCATGCTTTCCTAGCCTCCCTCTCTGGGAGGCAAAAGGCACTGGGTTAACATTGGTGACCCAGACGGATAGATTCATGGAGCGCTACATCACTCACAGAACATTTAGCTAGACCAGCCCTTTCCCAGTGGAGGCCCAGAGAGGGTGGGTGACTTACCCAAATTACACAGCCAGGGCTGGGGACCAAGACTCTCAAGCCCTGGCTATTGCTGTTGGTTACTGTCCCCAGCACTGAGGTCATGGACCAGGCAGCTGCAAAATGATGGACTGGATTAGATCATTTGAAGCACTTCTTTTCTTACTTTTTTTTTTCTTCTGCGGGAATCATTTTTTCCAGTAGATGAATGTGTGTTTCTGTGTGCACATGCACACGTGTGTATAGGTGGTGTGGAATTATCGAATCAAAACTTACAAGTCTTCTTTTTCTTGCCCAGTCTGGTTCCCACCCTCAATCAGCAAGACCAGGCCCTTGGGAGAAGCGGTGGCTTTCAGGGTCTTAAGGAGTGGTCTGCCTGGGGCCCCAGAGTGAGGTCACTTTTGGGGTAGGTAATAAGGCTGCATTTCTTGGGCTGTTTGAGCAAGGCTGGTCCTACCCCTCAGTGGGCTCCTCAGGCTGCTGTATAAAAATGGGCCCCTTGGAATCAGCACAGATGTTGAATTTCTGCCTGCTCCTGGAGACTCCCCAGTGCCTGATCAGGATGCCGTGTGGTGTGCTCGTGTGCTGGTCCTGCTCCTCTCTTCACCTGCTGCCTCCTCTTGCATGTTTGGAAACTTGTGAGCAGATGTGTTCTCCCCTTAGCAAAGCCTCTGAGTCTCAGCATGATCCCGAGTTTAGTCTAGAAAATTTGCACCAGCATGTGGCTGGGGTGCATGAATCGATTCATCTGTTCATTGTGGAGAGTCTTATCAGATAGGTTCATAAGGGCAGGCACGGTTGTGCCTCAGTCTGCCTAGGGGTGGGTGGGTGGGTAGGCCCTCTATTTTCTATAAACCCCATCAACGAGGCCAGGCCGAGGGGTGATCAGTTGAGCTACGTGCACTTTCTGTGCCAGCATGAAGGTCCAAGGTGGTGGGGGGGGTGAAGAATTCAAATCCCCTGCTCCCACATAAACTGCTAGGTGTGTAGGTGTGGTGGCCACGGAAGCCTGTTTCCCTGCAAGGGAGCAGACAAAAACAAGACCCCCCCCCCTGGTGCTGGAGAGCTGGCTTAGCAGTTAAAAGTACTTGCTTACAAAGCCTGACAGCCGGGGTTCAATTCTCCAGTATCCATGTATGCATGTGTGTCTGGAGTTTGTTTGCAGGAGCAGGAGATCCTGGTGTGCCCACTCTCTCTATATATATATGTATAAAATGAATATTTTTTTAAAGCAAGACAGGCAGATGAGCAATTAACTGAGACACCCGATATTCCCCTCAAACTACCTGGACAAAGTGCCCTGTTGCAGCAAGCATATGGGGTGCCACACCACACCACACACACAACAACAACAAAAATAAAGGCATGCATTGTTCTCTCTTCCCTGAACAGCATCATCCATGGTCTAAGAGTCAAAGTAATCCTGGCAGCTAGATGCCAGCCCTGTGCTGCCCAGGGCTCTGATGTGAACCCTCATCACACTGCTGGTGGGAAATAGTTTTGTGGCACATGCTTGTGCCAGGCTTTGATCTGAGTCCTTGGCATGTTAACCTGTCTACACTTCCCTCTCCTTCCATCTTTGTTTGCCCTAATAGGTTTCTGTGTGATTGAATAATGGAGCCAAAACTCTGATCCAAATTTTGCACCTGAGTCCATAACCGGCGCAGTATTGTATCTCCTTTGCCTCTTTGCCTTCCCTTCAGCAAGATTCTGTTAATTCTTTAATGAATTTTTTTATTAAGGAAAATTTCAAGCATCTATTAAAATGGAAACAATGGTATAATGAGGTGCTGGGTGCTTGCCTTACAAACATGAGGACCTGAGTTTAATCACCAGAACCCACATAAAACAAGTCAGGCAGGGTGGTGTGTGCCTGTAATCCTGGTGCTGGGATGACAGACACAAGACAGATCCGGAAATCCCTGGCTAGTCAGTCTAGCCTACTTGGTGAGTTCCAGGCCAGTGAGAGACCCTGACTCAAAAAAAGAAGATGGTGCCTAAAGAAGGACACCCAAGCTGTCCTCTGGCCTACACACACACACATGAAAATATAATGAATGAGTCCTTAGGCTTCCTCACACATTTCAGGGGTCATGGTAGGTGTGGTGGCACAGGCCTTTAATCCCAGAACTCAAGGCAGAGGTAGGAGGACTTCAAGGCCAGCCTGGGTCCACAGAGGAGTTCCAGGTCAGCCTGGGCTAGAGTGAGACTTTACCTAGAAAATAATAAAGCAAAAACTTCACAAATTTCAAGGGTCAGTACATGCACATACATACTGGCATATTCTGAACCAAAAAGTTTGCTGTCAGTTCATCTGTAGTTACTTTGTAAGACAAATTTAAGGGAAGAGTCAGGTCTCAAAGGCTTTGACTGCCTGTTACTCGATATGAAGGCAAGGGATGTGGTAGGCATGGCCTTCCTGCCTTGACTGAGGTTGACTCTGTGCCCTGACAAAGGACTGTACAGCCAGGAGCTCACTTGGGGATCCAGCTTGGTGCCATCCCCCAGAGCCTCTGGGCAGCTTCTTGCTTGTTTAGTGTTATTAAAAGCTGTTCATTGCCCAATATTAAAAAGAATGAGTTTGAACGTCATGAGGCAAACCACATCAGCAGTGGGCTTAGGCTGTCCCTGAAGAGTTGGGTAAGAGAAGCCGCCAAGGCCCAGCCCCATTCTTCCTGCCATCGAGGCCCCAGCCTTGTGCAATGCCTGGGGGGGGGGGTCAGCTGTAAGTGGCGGGTGGCAGGCCTGGGTGTTAGGGGATGAGGGAATGGTTTGTTAACAAACACTGGACAAGACCTTAACCCAAGCTTAACCCTCGTGAGTTTGCTGTACAGGCAATGGGTGGAGGAGGTCTGAGAGCCTCTGCTACCCCAGGATGCTTCTAGAAAAATAAGGGAAGCTATATGTGACTTGGGCCCAAGGAGAAGGGAATTGTGAAAAACCATACCTGGGAAAGGATACCTGAGTAGGACTTCAGCAACCAAAGGTTAGGTGGGCCTGCCTGTGATGAGATCTCCATCTTGTCCCTGTTTGGAACACCACTCAGCAGGTTAGCTGCGTGTTCCACCTGTGAGCCTTGATTTGGGGCCAATCTGTTAAATATGGACTTATGCTAATTATATTTCTCATTGCTGTGACAAAAATACATGACAAAAGAACTTAAGGAAGGGTGGGTTTATTTTACATCCACATTCAGGAAGCAGAGAGATGAATGCTGGGGATCAACTCACTTTCTCCATTTTATTCAGTCAGGTGGACCCATGGCTTGGTGCAGCCCACTTTCAGGGTGGGTCTTCCTTCCTCAGCTTCACTCCCTTGAAACACCCTTAATGACACACCCAGAGGGTTCTGGGTGTCCTAGGTGATTCCTAGTCCTGCCAAGTTGACTGAAGCTTGACCAGCACAGCTCCTTTGTTAACATGGGCATCTTCCACTGTGTTCTGGTCACCCGCTTTCTGAGGAGCAAAGCGCTTTTCCTTTGAGCCATCAGCTCTCATGTGGAAGCGGTCCATGATGCTGTGTACCTCACTTCAAACGATCTGGTGAGGAACCCAGATGTGTGTGGGGATGGCCATTGCAGGTGCGCCATCATGAGGGGAACATAAAATCGGGTCAGTTGGATCAATTGACATGGAGAGCCTGTGTTTAGTGTTGCAGTCTGGAAGTGATCAAGTTGGCTAACAGCTTGGTTGGTTGGCTGGCTGAAACATGCATCGAACACTGGCCCATCCATCATGTTCCAACTGAAGATCCTGCATGTCCCTGGGTTAATGTAGACGAGAGGAGGGTTGGAACGCTAGGGGAGATTGTCACTTAAAGCCACCCCACCCTCACTGGGAGGGTCCAGAGATGGGCTTCCCACCAGTACTGTGGGGAGTAGATTTGAGAGAGGTTGAGAGGTTGTCTGTCATTCTTGAAGCTCTCTGCTTTCTCTTCTCTGGAGGCCAGACCTTACAGTGACCCCCAGTCATTGAGAGCATTGAGATTCAGCGGGGGTAATTGGATCCTGGGCTGATGGGAGCCAAGTGGCGGCTCTCAAACTCCAAAGGCAAGGTGGATGAAGTTATAATTACCATAATGGACAGGCAGGGCAGAACAGCAGTCAGAGCTGTCTGACTTGTGCAGACCTATGGTGCTGGAGTTAATCATGGCGTTCTTAGAAGTGAAACCGACGGGAAGCCTGCCTCATTCCTACTTGACCGCACAAGCAGAAAACCTCCAGAGGGAGTGAACTCAAGTCTAACTTGAATCATAAAAAGACAAGCATGACCTCTTAACTGGCCGATTTGCACGCCTTAAATGCCTGAACAAAGGGCCATCTGAGTTAGGACCCCAGAATACCAACGAAAATTTATACTGTTAATCTTTCCACCAAACTTCCCAAAGTGTCTTGTCCTTTGACCAGGGTGATTGTGCAGGGGGAAAAAGAAAATAATAAGATTTTTTGGGGACTAGTGGATGTTGGCTATGAGCTGACGTTGAGTCTAGGATACTAGAAATGTCATTGTGGCCTTCTTGTCAGAGAGAGAGAGAGAGAGAGAGAGAGAGAGAGAGAGACTGATGAAAGTCAGGTGATCAGTGGAGTTTTAGAGGGTCTAATGGGTTCCTGTGGTACTTTTCTTTTTTAAAAAATTCATTAAATTTTCATTTTTGAGTGGCATATGTGTGCATGCATGTCTGTGGAGGCCAGAGGTTGAGGTTAGATGCCTTCCTCAATTGCTGTCCACATTATGTTTGAGACATGGTGTCTCACTGAATTTGAAGTTCACTGATTTGGCTTGATTAGCCAGCCAGCCTGCCAGCCCAAGGTGTCCTCTGTCTTCTCTCCAGTGCTGGGATTACAGCAATGTGCTACCATGCCTGACTTTTACAAAAAATATTTGATATTACATAGTTATTTTTAAATCTCTCTGTGTGCTCCTGTGTGAGAGTGTAGGCATGCGTATGCCATGGCGCTCGTGTGGAGGTCAGAGGACAATCTCAGGTGTCAGTCCTTGTCTTCCACCTTGTCTGAGGCAGGATCTCTTTTCTAGTTGTTCACTGCTACATTCACCAGGCTAGCTGGCCCATGGGCTTCTGGATGATTCTCCTGTCTCCACCTCCCATCCACTGGGATTCCAAATACAAATGCTGCCATGTCTGGCTTTACATTAGGTTCTAGGGATCTGAACTCGGGCTTGCACACCAAGTGCTTTTGCTCATTGATCCATCTCCCCAGCTCCTTGTTTTTTTTTTAAACATGGGTGCTGCAGATCTGAACTCAAGCCCTCATGCTTTCCTGGCAGACACTTTGCTCACTTAAGCCATCTCCCCAGCCCCGCTCTGGTTATTTTTCTAAACCCAGAATGTGTAATTGGAACACACATCTCATTAGCCAGAGAATCCTCACATTGATTCCCAGACCTGTGTAGTAAGGTCTACTATGGTGGTAAAGGTCAAATAGAAGCTGCTAGAAATGTCTCCACCTGGGCTGAGAGATGGCTCAGCGGTTAAGGCACTTGCCTCCAGTACCCAAGGCCCTGGGTTCAATTCCCCAGTACCCACATAAGCCAGACACTCAAGGTGCTGGCCTGGCATACTTTCTCTCTCTCTCTCTCTCTCTCTCTCTCTCTCTCTCTCTCTCTCTCTCTCCCCTTGAAAATGAATAAATAAAATATTTTTTTAAAAATAAAAAAAGAGCCCACGAAGGAGGATATACAACTGATCAGGGATGGGGAGGGGGGGAATTGGGGAAGTCGGGATAACAACGCATGGTTTGCCCACTAAATAATGTAACTCATTATGGACAATAAATATTAAAAAAAAAAAAAGAAATGTCTCCACCTAAGGAGATGGTAAGCCAAAAGGAATGTTACATCTCTTTCAGAAATTTCAGAGATTAGTGCCCCCATTAGGGACTTGAGAGATGCCGTGGGTGGTGGTTCTCTCCACACCCCTGTATAGCCTGAACAAAGCACAGATGGATCTTGCAGAATGGCAGTGGGTTGCCATAAACTTGACCAAGTGTTGATTCCAGTCACAGCTGCTATACTAGATCTGGCTTCCTTGCTTGAGCAAATAAACACATTTCCTGGTACCCAGATATAGTTATTGATCTGACAAACACTTTTTTCTCCATACCTGTCCACAAGTCCTATCCCAGAACCTCCAATGATCCTCAAGGTGCTGGGGTCAGATAGGGATGCACATTGGAGCCTCTGGCAGGCTCTGTAAGTGAATCACCAAACAAGCGCTTGGATTTTGGAATAAGGCCCAGCCATCATCCCCAAATAACTACTCTCTCTTTGAGAGACAGCTCTTGGCTTGTTGATGGGCCTTAGTGGAAAGGGAGCCTTTGACGATGGGCCACCACATTACCATTTGACCTGAGCTGCCCACATGAACTAGGTGCTACCTGACCCACTAAGCCATAAGGATAGGCATACACAGCAGCACTCTGTGATCAGATGGAAGAGGCATTTATATGATCAGGGCCTAGCAGTGCCTGATGGCACAAGTGAGTTACACAAAGAAGTGGCCCAAATGCCCATGGTTCCTCCTTCTGCCACTTGGCTTTTTGTTCACAACTCTGCACCTATAGGGGTCACGATGAATTCTCTATGATCAGTTAATGAAGGAAGGGAAGTCTTGGGCTTGGTTTCCAGATGGTTCTGCATGATATGCAGGCACAACCTGAAGGTAGAAAGCTATAGCCCTTCTCAAGGACATCCCTGAAGGATGATGGTGAGGGGAAATCTCAGTGGTCAGTACTTTGGACTGTACACCTAGTTGTGCACTTTGCTTGAAAGGTGAAATGGTTGGGCATCGGTGATGCAGGATTAAGCTACTGGAGAGTCTGGGGCAGAAGTATCATAAGTTCAAAGCATGCCTGGGGCCACAGAGTGAGTTCAAGGTCAGCGGAGCAACTTAGTGAGACCCTGAGTGCAAATAAAAAGTAAAGAAAGGTCTGAAGACGTAGCTTAGTTATAGAGCACTTGCATGTGCTCTGTGTTCAATCCCCAGTACCAGATGCACATGTGTGTGTACATGCACACATACAAGTGGAAAGGAGAAATGGCTAGTTGTACAATTACATATTGATTCATGGTCTGGAGCCAATAGTTTGACTTGGAAGGATAATGATTGTAAATTGGCTGCAAAGAAATTTGGGGAAGAGGTATATGGATAGACCTACATGGACACAGAACATGAAGATATTTGTGTCCCTTGTGAATGGTCACTAGAAGGTGGCCTCAGCAGAAGAGGAAGAGGACTTTTTAATCAAATGGATAGGATAGGATACCATTCAGCCTCCTTCCCCAGATACTCCCTATCTGCCAATGAGGTCATAAAGTAGCCATGGTGGCAGGGAGGGAAGTTGTGCATGGACTTAAAAATATGGACTTCTAGGCTGGAGTGATACCTACAAAGCCTAATGACCTGAGTTTGATTCCGTGCACACGTAAGCCAGATACACAAAGGGGCTCGTGCACCTGGAATTTGTTTGCAGTGGCTTGAGGCCCTGGTATGCCCTTTCTGTATCTCTCTCTGCTTTCAAATAAATAAATAAAAATATTTCAGAACATGGACTTCCACTCATCAAGGTTGTTTTGGCTACAGCCTAAACATCCCGAATATTTAAATGTGCCAGCAGCAGAGACCAACATGGAGAACCATTCCCCAAGGATGGTTATCCGGATACCTGGTGGCAGGTTAATTAGATTGTACCACTTGCCTGTGCTAGGGGCAGTATTTTGTCCTTACTGGACTACTCGCTCTACATATGGATTTGTCTGCCCTGCACACAGTGCTCCTGTCAAAATGACTCTCCCTGGACTGGCATGTGTTACCACTATCCCGGTGTTTTTCACACAGCATTGCTTCTTACCAAGGAACTTGCCTCACAGCCAGAGTGTGGCGGTACCACATGCTCTTGGGATTCACTGGTCTTACCACGTCCCCTACCAACAGGAAAGAACTGCCTCGATAGAAGAGTGGCATGATCTTCTGAAGGTACAGCTGTGGCTCAGCTTTATGGCAGTAGCTTGCAAGGCTCTTCAGAAGGGTATAGACCCTTTGAACCAGCACCCTGTCTATAGTATTGTATCTCTCCTAGCCAGCACCCAGAAGTCAAGGAGTTAGAAATGGGAATGGTGCCACTCTCTGTCATCCCTAGCGACCTACTAGCAACATTTTTCTTCAAGTTTCCCTGACTTTATGCTCTGCTGGCTTAGAGGTCTTATTTCAGAGGGAGGAGGAATGCTTTTACCAGGAGACATAGCAATGTGTCCATTAAGAATAAGTTAAGGCCATTTTGAATTCCTCATTGCTTTGAGACAGCAGGCTAGGGGGGAAGAGGTATTGGCTAGGTTGCTTGATCCAGGCTCCCAAAGGGAAATTGCCCCACTACCCCCTACAATGGAGGTAAGAAAGCATGCCTGGTGTTCAGGAAACCCTGAATAGCATCTCTTAAGCTCAATGGGAAACTACAACAATCAATCCAGGTAGGACTATGAATGGGTCAGGCTGTTCAGGAATGAAGGTGTGGGTCACTCCTTCAGGTAAAGAACTATAACCTGCTGAGGCACCTGTTTCAGGAAAGAGGCCTTCAGAAGGGGTCAAAGGTAGTTAAATGCCACAGCCTGTTACAGAGACCACAGCTGCAGTTGCCTTGAACAGTGCCACCTTGTTTTGTTCAGAATATATTGATGTATATGTACATGTGTTAAGCAAGCATTTTCTTCTTCTTTCTTTTATTTCCTTATATAAAATGAGATGTGGTATGTTTAGACCAACAGTTCATTGTTTTTGTGTCCTAGTGGTTTAATGTGAGAGAGAGAAAGAGTCAAATCGCTTATCCTCTTCTGGGGAGGGACTAGTGTGGTTTCTGGTATACATAGGATAGTTGATCATGCTAAGTGGAACTATAACTATGTTACTGCCCTATTTGGAAATTAAGTATCGCTTAAGGAGAAGCATATGGGTGCCAAGTTGACAAGGGATGGACATGATGATAGATTTGGAGTGCCAACTTGACTGGATGAAGGCATACCCAGATTAGCTGACAGTTGATTAGTCTCAGGACTCTGGTAGGTACTGAACCCATTCCTCTTCTGCTGAAAGGTAAACCCAAATGATTTGGTATTTGAGGAATGATTGGGCTGCCTTAGTGTTGTAAGTTGGTAAACTGCATGGGGCAGGCACTGTCCAGTCAGCTGGGAGCCAGTGGAACAATGGTGGCTTCCTCCGTTTTCTGTTGCTATGACTGAATACCTGAGACTGGGAAATTTATAAAGAAATCCACTTGGTTTATGGTTCTGGAGGTTGAGGGTTCAGGAGTATGGCATTGACATCTGCTCAACATCTGGTGAGAGTCTCCTGCTGCATCATAAGGACATCCCATGGCAAGACAAAAAATGTGATTGCTCAGGTCTCTTTTCATCTTACAAAGCCTCACTCTGTGATTTATAATCCTAATGTTCTCACACAGACTCTCATTCCAAGTACCATTAGCATATGAATTTAGGGATTAGGTTTTCAACATTAACTACTAAAGCAAGCTAGAATGCTCTTTTTCTCCTGTCCTTGGATATCACAACTCCAGGTTTTCCTACACCAGGACTCATACCCATGCCTCCTCCCCAGTCCTTCAACCTTAGGTGGAGAGTTATGCCACAGGCTTCCCTGCTTCTGAGGCCTCTGTCCAGATTTGGACAGAGGCACTGTAGCCGCTTCATTGACTCCCTAACTTGGAAAAGTTCTGTTGTGGGATTCTTCGGCCTCTGTAATCATGTGGACCAGTTTCCCTCTTGGGAATCCAACTGTCTGTCTGTCTATCTATGCCTGCTATCTATCTATTGGTTCTGTCTACATGGAAAATAGTCATGGTGGCCTAAGAATCTGGTAAGAAGGCTAGAGTTGGAAGGCCAGGGGAGGTGGGTATATTAGGGTTCTCTAGAGGAAAAGAATCAACAGAATGAATTGTAGTAGAAAAGGGGGGATTTATTGAATTAGCTCATGGCAGTCCCACAATTGCAGTCTGCAAGCCCAAGAGTCAAGGAACAGGTAGCTGCTCAGTCCACATGGCTGGATGCCTCAGCAGTCCTAATCCAGCACTGAGGCCTAAAGGCTTCCTGGGGAGCAACTGGTTTTCCTTCAGTCCAGGCTGGAAGGCTGAGGAAGCTTTGTTCCAATGCTGACAGAGATGCACAACAAATGCCAACAGACCCTTTCCCAGACTTGTTGGCTTCCTGAGTCTCTGGAATTTCCTTCCTGCACTGCCCTCCCAGAAGGGATGTTCCTTTCTAGCTTCTTACATCCTGCCCCCTATTGAGAGGGCTGCCTTCCTGTGAACATCAGAGACCCACCCAAGATTACTAAAAAGGTCAAGTTGACAACAAAACTGAACCACCACTGTGGGGGTCCAGCCCTGACTTGCCAGCAGTGGGCAGGCTTTAGGACCTTGTTGGGCAGGAAACATTAAAGGAGGAGGTAAAGAAATGCCTGTGTTACTGGGGAATCCAGCGAGATAGGAGCTTACAGTGGATGATGGCACCAGAGAGAGCTCTGGGTATGTGGAGGTGCTTTGAACCTGTCTCAGGTGGAAGTGGTCTGAGTGGAACTATCCAGATGACAGGTTGGACTGGGCTTGAGGGACTGGCCTGAGCTAGAGACAGGAACTGGAACCTTCTTTTCAAGAAAGCTGTCCTGTGCCAGAAGAGCCTATGGTGTGAGTTGAGGCAGCTAACGTTTGGTAGCTTCTCAGGTCTAGTGCTCCTATCCTGCCCAAGCCACCATGTTTGGGGAGAGGCCACCTCTACCACCATCTGACATTTGCTTCCTGTTGTGTGTTGGGGTCTCCAAGGGAGGTCCTAGGGTTCCCCAGAGCCATCTGGAAAAGTCTCTCTTGGTTTTATGCTTCTGTCTCTCTTTTTAAAATTGCCACACAGATGATATGAAATTCACCTTCTTTTTTGTTTTGGTTTGGTTTTGGTTTTTGGAGCTAGAGTCTTGCTGGAGCCCAGGCTGACATGAAATTCACTATGCAATCTCAGACTGGCTGTGAACTCACAGCGATCCTCCTACCTCTGCCTCCCAAGTGCTGGGATTAAAGGTGTGTGCCACCATGCCTGGTTTATCATGTGCTTTTGAGAGATTTGTGAGATTATGGGTTTCTGGGGATGGGCCCCTGCTTCTGCTGCCACCCACTTCAGCTGAGCAACAGAGGGAGTGAGGCTGTTTGTGTTGGTAGGAGGGGCCTGGGAGCTAGAGGGGTTTTGAGGGCAATGGCTCTGGTGTCTTGGCCTCTGACCCATAGACCTAGAGTAAGAGGAGTAGCACCAGCTTCCATTCCCAGGTGTCTGGAGTGTAGACTACTTCCTCACTTCCCTTGCCTCCCTAGGTCTCTCTAACAGAGAGAGAACCAGAACTGTTCAGCAGAGGTCACTGATGACCCATTCCTGTTGCCCACACACTCAGGGGTCCCTCCCCCTGCTTAGAGAGCTCTGAGCCCTCCCTGAGCCTCTCCTGAAGTGATCCATCCCCATCCACGGTCCCCTCATCCCCAGCTCCAGGTCCTCTCCCTGTGTTCATCAGCTTTTTGTTCTTGTGACAAATATGTGGCTCATGGTTTCAGAGGTTACAGTCCAAGGTCACGTGACACTATTCCTTTTGGGCCTGTGGTGAGGCATCTCAGCACTGTGGTGTGTGTGGAGAGATCTCACAATGATTGGGAAGAGAGACTTGTGTGTGGATCGCTAGAATGCTTTTTGGTTCACTTTTTTTTTGACAACTTTAAGTACAAACAATAGACCATGACAACCTGTTCCCACCACTTTCATGTTCTCCCTTCCAAATCCTCCCTCCACTGAATTCCTTCTTTCTAATTAGTCTCTCTTCTATTTTGATGTCATAATTTTTTCCCCTTCTACTAAGCAGGCCTCGTGTAGGTAATGTTGGCCTCTGTGAGGTCTATGCCAGTGTTTGGCTGGGCAGTGCTATTCTGTTTCCGTGAATCTTCCTGCTGGTGGGGTTCATGGCACTTTCATGGGGAGGTCACAGAGGACATGCTAACAGGGTTTGCCTGTGAGACTTCCCAGGAAGCAGCCTCCTGCAGACCTGATGAAGCAGCGGTGTCAGAGAACAGGGGGCTTTGTGAGGGGTGACACACTCCTGTCTCATGCTCTGTGCCTCAGTGGATTCCCCGAGTAGCTCCTTGACCTGTCAGGAAGCCCAGGGAAATGGAACTGTGTTGTTTGACTCCTGTGAAGACAAGGGACGGGGAAGACCTGTGCATGCTCTCCAAGTTCCAAGGTTTTCTCAGTTTTAAGAAAGGCTCATGAAAAAGGATGTCTTAAGTCTGTGAAGCTCCAGAAGAAATCATTCTAAGGCAGCACCAGTGTTTAATTTATGGTAATTACCCATAAATTACATGTATGTGTCATGGTTCTTTTGAAAAGCTTTCCTCCTCTTTGGAGATATGTGTTACTCAGAAAAATAGATTTCCCTTCTTACTCTTCTTGCTGCACCGATTTTGAGCTGATTCTCGGGATTGGCGTCTTTCCTTTGCCTCATGCCTTGTCCTCCAGGACCCCTCGCAGCCAGCCTTCCCCCCATCCACCAGGACTCCTCACAACCAGCCTTCCCCCCATCCACCAGGACCCCTCAAAGCCCGCCTTCCCACATCAGGCCACACTCAGCTGTCTGGTCAACTCAGGATGAAGGTTCTTTTTATTCTTCTTTTTAAGAATTCCTTCATCATTTAGCCACTGTCCCTTGAATGCCGGCTCTGTCCTTGCTGTCCCGATGCCACCGGAGGCTGATTCCCAGACAGGGCCAACCCGGAGGTCGCGTCTGAACTGAATCCTCACCATGACTGGCTCTCTTTCTTTCCCCTGATATGTCTTTCCACAGCTGAGGTTTTTGCATTGCTGTCAGTTTGTGGATTTTTATGATGGAAAATTTCAAACACAGACAACAGACACCCATATCTCCAGCCCCAGGCCCTGATCACCCAGTACCATCAGTTCCTACTGGCTTGCACCCTCAGCTCTTCACTGGAAGCAGACCATGCTCATTCACGTGAAATTCACCAAACTTAGGAATAACCTTGAAGTCCCAGGAAAGATCAGACAGGGCCTTTGTGCTTTAGGAGTTTAAACTGAGCTTCCCTGGAACCTGGTTCTTTGAACATTGTCCTCAGGGCCTTGGGGCCATTCAAACCAGAAAGGTTTGAATTGTGGAGAGGAGTGGGAACTGGTTCTCTACATTTAGCTTTGGAGGAAATAATTTAAACTGCTGAAAATAGAGACCACTCCTCTAGAGGCCGACTGTGAGCAGTCTCTTCTCACTCCTCACTGCCTCTGCCCTCCAAAACGCATCCAAGAAACTGGCAAAAATAGATAAAAGCAAATGATACCAGGGTCAGTCAGGTAGCACCAGGTGTTTGCAAGTTACAGGGTGGGGTATCAGGTGTGAAGTGTTTGGGGACTGAGGTGTGACCTCTGTTTTCTTCATGGGAAGGTGTGTTTGGAGAAATGGAACTTTCTCTGGTACTGAATTGCCTTCCGCCCCAGCCAGGTAAAGTCCACAGTAGAAAATAGGGCTGGGTTTCTTATGTTAGCCAGTCACTGAGTTGAGACATGGGAACCCTTTGAATGACAAGGCAGGGCGTTCCAAGCCTCACTGCACACATGGTAAGCAGGTGGCACCATCTCTCAGGGCTCAGAGTGTATGCAGCTAACACAGGGCTTGTTTCTCATAGTCTTAGCAGGTGTCACTCACCTGCCATGCAGGTCACATGTTGATGATTTGATGATTTTAGGACACAGGCCACCAGGAAAGTCCTCCAGGACTTTCTATCTCCTTGAATTCAGTTTCTTCTCATTACTGTGCAGGTCAGAACAGGGTGGCGGTGGGGACAGTTCTTCCAAGTTACCTAGTTGCCAGATTCAAGAGGTACAATCATGGCGAGTTCTTGGACAAGTTGCTTATAAACTGAATTTTGTCACAATGTGACAAGCTCACATTGACTCGTTATGTAACAGTGCCATGGAAAAATGCCCCAGGGGAGTTTCAAACCTTTTGGAGGGCATGCAGGCGAGGTAACCACAAGTAGCATGTCCTGATTGTCCAAAGCCAGGCCCAAGGCCCACCTGTGCGTGTCCATGGTGCATCTGCTGTTAGTGGACCAGCTGTCTTCCTGAGTTTCAGAAATGAGAGCAGTTCCTTCAACGCTGATGGAGGACTTGTAGCTACCGGCCATCCTTCTAGACATGTGTGGTCCTTAACTCAGCTACTGCTGCCAAGAACCTCACCAGGTGGGGACTGTTAGGGCCATTTCACAGATGGAAAAACTGAAGCTAACAAATCAGTTTAATACTACCTATGTGGGCACATGGCTGTCATCCAAGATCTTGGGAAGTTGAGGCAGGAGGATTTCAAGTTCCAGGGCAACTTGGGCTACACAGTGAGATGCTGTCTGAAAACAAACAAACAAACAGGCAAATGAGTCACACAAGAAGCCACACTGGCACAGACAAGGGCAGTCTGTGTTCTGAACTTTACCTACCACTGAGTTGGAAGACAGTCCAGATCGTGGGGCAGGAGATGAGGAGCAGGGGCAGCCTGGGACAGGATGTGCTTCTGTGGGGGAGGGGGAGAGAAGACCTCAGTTCGACAAAGGAAGGGTGGGAGCAGGAGTTCCAGTGGCCAGACCTGTGCTGGTGACAGTTGCCTGAAAAAAGAGGGGTGTCAGGAGTGACCGAGTCAGCTGGAAGATGCCTCACATATCTAATGTTTCCGTTAGGTTCAGATCCAGCCCTGCCCACCAACTCTTCCAACTCCTCTTGAACAGCTGGCTGTGGGGACGCTGGAGGGCTCCCCGCAGGTATCCTAGGTCTTTCTGATGGGAACGTGAGCATGGAGCTGGCACTCCGCTCCTGCCCTCTGGCTGTCTTAGGCTCACAACCAGGAGGTGGAGGGAGGTTGGGAAAGAGAATAGGGTCTGAGAATTCACATAAAAATTATGAGAAAATTGAAGAAACGACAGCCTTACCCCCAGGCTTCCCTGTCAGCCTGGGGGGGTCGGTCTCCTTATATATTAGCACCGTGGTTTTTTTTTCTTCAAGCAATAGCAGCCTTAAGCATCAGACTTTAATTACCTTCCCGAGGGATTTCCCATGGTGGATATTTCTAGTGACGGTGTTTGAGGTCTTGCTCCTAAATAAAATTAGGATTTTAAACTGGGTCACAGGCTCACATGCCCCCAAGGGCTAGGAAGGTAGGCTGTGAGGCAGGGCAGGATTGTGGCAAAGCAGAACATGCTTGCCCTGGCTAAGGGTTAGCTCCTCGGCCCGGGAACCGACTGCATGACAGTGTCCCCTTCTCTCCCCTAAGAGAAGCCAGGAATCCAGACTTTAACAGATACTTCCTTGGGTTTCTTTGTTTGTTTTTAAAGTCACAACACTGCATTGTTTGAAAATAAAATGCCAGGGGATCAGTCTGCCTGGGCTTGTCCAGGTGGGGAGACTTAGAAACCCAAGAAGGTCACACAACTTGGACCCAAGGGAGGCTGGGACTGGAACTTCCTGCTGGCATGGCCCTCTGCCCACCTGGCCAGGTTGTACTGTGGGTAAAACTCAGGGCTGGGAGCTGACTCAGCACATTCTGCTGCAATAAGAGACCTGCCCTGGCTTGGAGGAAGTCTGCCCACCTTTGCTCTCCTACTTTGACAGCTCGTCGAGAGGTAGCATTTTTAGGATTGGTTTTTGGGTTCCCAGTGCAAAGCATCTCATATAGATTCTCACACAGTTTTGGTGACAAAATACACCCTGCTGGTGGGTGCCATTATCCCCATATTGCAGATGAGTAAATGGACCAGGAGAGGCTCCACCTCTTTGGTATGTGGGATTTGAATTTGATGCACACCGTACTATCTGTCTAGTGCCAGTGAACTTGCCCTCGAGCCATGGGCTGCATTCTAATTAGACCTGCTGCCAAGCATCTGAAGAACACTTGAGTGGGCAGGCGGGAAGGTCAGGGCCACCCTGGTACCGTTCCTGACAGGGAACCTCACAGGCTGCTCCACCTATGAGAACCTTCTGCTACTCACAAGGTTGCTGACTAATCCTGTTTGCAAATGGTTCAGTTTCACATGCTTGCACTTCCAGTAACTATGTGGGCGGATTTGTTTCATTTAAGAAGAAAATAAAACAAAACATGGAGGGGTTTTCTTTCCCAAGAAGAGGACTCGCTAATTAAGGGTTCAGTGTGCGGCTCCGGGCATCCTGGTGCACTTCTGCAGCCAGCAGGGCCTCTTGGCATCTGGCTCCAGGGAGAAATCGCTTAGTCATTTACAAGCAGGAGCAGGTGCTGGAGGTCAAGGAGCTAGAGGGGCTGCAGAGGCACAGCAGCCCTGCCCTGCCCTCCCTGCCCTGCCCAAGGCACCACAGCAGCCCTTCCAGTGCAGTGTTCCTGCCAGTGCAGCCCTGCCCCGAACTGACAGGGAGAGGAGCTGGGTGAAAAGAAGGCAGCAGGTGAGATGGTGGGCCTCATCTGCTTGGGCTCATGGCACTCCCCAAGGGACTTGGGAGATGCTCCCAGCTGCCTGCTGCTGTGGGTTGGAGATGGGGGGAGTGTCCAGGCCTTTTAGATGCTTCTGGGGAGTGTGCTATCCAGTTCCTGGAGACAGGGAAGAGTGTGTGTGTGTGCATATGTGTGAGTGTGTATATACACTTGGGTATTCTCACAAGGTCTCATCCATGTCCTAACTGTAACTGTGGGTGGCCCAAGGCACTAGCCAAGCAGAGTAGATTTTGGTGCTGGCACTGGCTGGCAGGACCATGGCGGGGCTGTCTGTGTGTGTGTGTGGGGAGTCCTGTTGTGCCCTAAACTGAATAGCCAGGCTGCAGCTGTGGCTTAGCAGCAGAGTGCTAACCTAGCACACACAAGACCCTGGGTTCAGCCCACAGTCCCACAGAAAAAGAGAAACCAGAAAACGAAAGGCAGAGCTCCTTTAGTTGCTGGAAGGTGAGGGGACAAGCCTTGGTAGAGTCTGATTGGCTGGGGTGGTAAGCACAGGGCTCCTATGGAGAGTTACAATACCCACAGCCCACATTGGATCCCACTGCCGCAGAGCAGACGCAGGCAGGCTGTTCAGTGACATCTTTGGATGCAGTGGACAGCGTGGTCCTTCTGCGTGGCAGTTTCTGTCTGGAGGAGGCTGCCGGGGAAGCCGTGTTTAGTCTGTGTGTGGAGGCTGAAGCCGTTCTGATCCTGGCTGGGAGTCAGGGAGCTGGCTGCCATCCAGGGCTGGCACTTCCTGCTTCTATGACTTGTATGTGCTGTTCACCTCTCTGCACCTCAGAGGACCCTATGAAAGGGATGCAGTGATAAAGGCGAGCTGTCTAGAAATGTCCTTCTAGTAGCCAGGATCCTGGGCTCCAAGGTGGACACATGCTGCAGAGTTCATGTTCATTAATCCTGGCCTTGGAGAATTTCCTTTAAGTGCTCCCTGGAAGGGAAGATGGCAACTGACCAGATAACTAACTTTCAAACAATACAAGGCTGGTGGAGGGTGGTATAGGAACGAGAGGCCCAATAGGATTTTCATGGGCACTGGGTTTACTCAGCAGGTGAATCTGGGAATGCTACCTGGGGGAGGTGGCATTAGCATTGTAGGACTGTGAGAACTGGAGAAGGAGGAGGAAAGGTAGACAGAAAGAAATCCATCGTTGGGCAAGGGGAGCATGTGTACAAAACCACCAGGAGTAGCTAGGGCCCGGAGCCATAGTGAGCACCTAATGTTATCATCAAAGTCAATGTGACTCCAGGATTTGTGTGCACGCGTGTGTATGATAGAGATTTTTCAGGCCGTGCAGCTGGGGAGATGGCTCAGCAGGCAAAGTACTTGCTGCACAAGCGAGAACTTGAGCTCTGATCCCCAGCACTCAGGTAAAAGCCAGGCATGGCAGTGTATGGCTGAACCCCAGCTTGGGTTTGCATCCCTACACTGGGGAGATAGAGGCAGGGGGATCCCTGAGGCGTGCTGGCCAGCTCGTTTATCAGAATGGTGAACTCCAGGTTCAATGAGAGACCCTGTCTCAAAAAATAAGGTGGACACCTGATATTGACCTCTGGCGTACACACATGTGCACACATATGTACACACATGTGCCCTCACACAACAGACACACATATATATGTGAACACCACACACACACACACAAACACACACACACACACACACACACACACACACACAGATTTTTTTTCAGGCCACCAGGTGGAGAAATTCAGTTTTGAAACCATATGTAGCTGATTTTCTGTAGTGAGGAAACATATTTCCCCACCCCTGCAAAATAGGTTGGGTTGGAGTTTTTTTGTTCTGTTTCAACCTTCCATTTATTCCACACGCGTGTTAAGGGTGTTCATCTACCGTGGCCCGAGAGTCCCCAAGAGCCACAGGAAGCAGGGTGTACAGTTGTGGGCTGGGACAAGCCAGGTGGAGACAGGAAGCAGCTGTGCTCTCTCCCTCTTTCCGGGCAGGTTGGGGAAGCACAGAGACTGTTCTGGGAAGCTCAACTTGGAGCACTCCACTGTTTCCTGTGGCTTGTGAGGGGGAGGCCTTGGGATCTGGATTGAGGCAGAGCGGGAGGTGGGTGTTGGCAATGACAGCCCATGATGCCACAAGTCCTTGGCCAGGGAGGCAGCTGGAGGTGATGGACACTCCCCATGCCCATGCCTACTTACGGAAGTTTCTCCAGGATGTTTGGGGAGCAGGTAGGCTGGGGACACACCCTGTGTTATGGCTTATGGGTCCCCTACCTCCACGTTCTTTGACCCAGGGCCACACTTCTGCCTCTACTCCCAGACATTCAGTATCCTGGGAACACCATGAGTTTTTTTTTTTTTTAATATATATTTATTGTCCATAATGTGTTACATTATTTAGTGGGCAAACCATGCGTTGTTATCCCGAATTCCCCAATTCCCCCCCTCCCCA
>PVHP010031533.1:0-20962 GCA_004024765.1 Zapus hudsonius | reverse complement strand
CCTGGTCATGTGCCGACCTTAGCATTCCCTTCATTGGGAAGCTGGGAGGACTGTCAGTCCCAAGTTGACGCTCTTGTTGATGGTACACTGATTTGTTTCTGGGTCTCCTTGTCTTCCTCGTTCAGAAACACAGGTGACACTCAGAGATTCAGTGCGAAGCACCTTAGGGTTTCCCCTCATCACCTGTGGCCTTTTGACATGGGAGCAGAGGCCAAAATATTAGCCTATTTTGCTCTATGGCTCCTCCTGGCCCTGCAAATGTCTTGCTGCCCCATCAGGGTCTGTCCATCTGCCATTTGGCAGAAAGACTGACATTACAATGTACCTAGGTCCCCCTCTGGGACAAGTCTGGCCACTGTTGCGGCAAGGCAGGGGTGAAGGTGGGGGCATACCTCATATTTCCCCCAACCTACCCCAACTGCCCTGTGGTGTGTTGTTGTTGTTAACTTCTCTCGTTGCTGCAACAAAGAACCCAAACAAAAGCAGCTTGTGAAGGAATGAGTTTATTTTGGCTGACAGACAAGAGGGGAAGCTCCATGATGGCAGGGAAAACAATGGCATGAGCAGAGGGGTGGACATTACCTCTGCCACAGCTCTGCAAACATCAGCAGGAAGGTGTGCCAAATACTGGCAAGGGGAAGCTGGCTCATAACAACCATACGTCTGCCCCAAGAACCCAGCTCAAACAAGGTTCTAATATCCAAATTGCCATCATCTGGGGATCAAGCATACAGAACACATTTGTTTGTAGGGGCCACCTGAATCAAACCATCGCATGTGATAAGCTGAGAGGGACGTTGAGTCTGGTGTCCCTGTGTTGTCATGGGAGCTCCCATACCTGAAATTCCTTGATCTGAGTCTATGGTAACACGGAGGCTTAGGAGGAAATGAAAGAAGATGGGGGGAAGAAAGGAAGGAAGGGAGGGAGGGAGGGAGGGAGAGAGGGAAGCAGGCATCTTAGGTTCTTTTGAGATTTTCTAAAAAATCTTTTATTTGAGCGAGACAGACAGGCAGACAGAGAGAGAGAGAGAGAGAGAGAGAGAGAGAGAGAGAGAGAGAGAGAGAGAGAGAGAGAGAGAATAAACTGGCCAAGGCCTCCAGCCACTGCAAACTGCAGACACTTGGGCAACCTTGTGCATCTGGCTTTATGTGGGTACTGGGGAACTGAACTCATGTTCTTCTGCTCTACAGGCAAGCATCTTAATCACTGAGCCATCTCTCCAGCCTGAGTTAAAGATTCTTAAAGAGATTAGACATATAAATCTTACCTCCTGGCTGTTGGTTCACCAATTTTCATAGGCATGGATTGGGGTCCTGAGAGCACTGGCTGGGATTTTCAGCTTCTTATATCTTGGAATAAAAAATTGAATCAGGAACACATGTGTAAGGATAGAGACAGACAATTTATTAGAAAGAGAGCACTTCATAGCAAAGAAGAGGGCTAGAGAGTTGGAACCAATTAGAAGCTCAGTGGTGCTGAGTCACAAGAACCTTATGAGTCATTTACTGAGCACCTGCATTTGTATATTCAGGCTTTTCTCTAGTGTGCTCTGTCCCTTACATGTAGATCTTGGTTTGGGGAGAGGAGGGTTAGGCTTTCTCTCCTTTGGTTTCTTTCCTGTGGTAATGCTGGTTCCTTTCTCTCCCTGCCCTACTCTCCTGGAACAAAAGTACCATATCCTCATATGTGGATTCCTAGAAACTGCCACCCTTTTCCCAAAACCTAATGAATATTCATCCTCCTAGTTTTGTTACCATGTATTTATGACCATACCCCCAGTGGTTCCAGAAGTTGATTTGTGAGCTAGGCTCTTGCTACCAAGAAATCTTATGCTATTGGTGTTTATCTTTGATTTTGAAATTTGTCCCACAATACTGAATGGGAAAAAAAAATCCCTTTCTGGAGGATCTCTCTGTCCTAAGTGAGGGACTCATGCATTGTTGACAATGCAGGCACCTCTTCATTTGTATCATCTGTGATATGCTTTATAATAAACGAGGAGACATGCTTCCCCAAGGCCCGTGAGCCACTGTGGTGAATTAGTTGAACCTGAGGAGGAGCTTAGGGGAACTTGGCTTGATTTTAGCCAGTAAGTCAGATGCACTAGTAAGATGAGCAGGGGCTGTGATCGGCATCTGAAATGAAGAAAGATGGTCTTGTGACTGAGTCCTCAGCTCGTGCAATGTGACGCTACCCCAGGTACATCACATGTGAACTGAACTGAATTGGAGGATGCCAGCTGGTACCAGATGCACAACTGATTGCTTGGCCGGTGGGGAGACCACACCACACCTGGGGTCAGAGATGTGTTGTGAGAGTAGAAATAACAGTGTGGTTTTCCTCTGTAGACAATGTTAAAGGGGATTTTCTTATTCTATCATTTTGGTGTCGTGGCTGACTTTATATGGTTACCTGTGCCTCCCAGAAAGTGAAATCTGTTGGAAAGGCCACATAGGTACTTTCTTCTTCCTACCCTACTGTGAGTCTGCTCTATGAGGAGCTGTCCATGTGGGAGTGGACAAGCTTCTGTGAGACAGAGATGAGCTGAGAAGCAGGAATTACCAGGAAGGTGATGATTTCTGTTTTCATGCTTCTTACAATGGTTATTAGTCCTTTTGCTCCTAGTGCAAGCTGGGAGTGGCTCTCCTAATTATAGATTGCATAATAGCATTTTCTGTGTTAGAGCCTGAATGAGTCTCAGAAAAAGAATTAGGAAGTTTGTTATTTTGCTCATTGTACCAAAACATGCCCGTTGAACCTGACAGATTGATAGAACACACCCAGACTGACCCAGAGCTGAAATGATCAACACCACAGTGTCAGCATGCCAGAAACAGCCCGCAAGCATTTATTTACTTTAGAATTGATTCTCACATCCATTTAAGCTTTGAAACTGAGAACAATATGTTTTCAAGAATATTATTAAATATCACTGGCAATTCCTTTTAAGGCTAAATATGCCTTTAAAAATTATACAGGGAGAGCCAGGAGTGGTGGTGCACACCTTTAATCCCAGCACATGGGAGGCAGAGGTAGGAGGATTGCTGTGAGTTTGAGGTCAGCATGGGCTAGAGTGAGACCATACCTTAAGAAACAAACAAACAAAAATTATACCAGGCTTCAGAGATTGCTCAGTGGTTAAAGATGCTTGCTTGTAAAGCCTGACAGCCTGGGTTCAATTCCCCAGTACCCATGTAAAGCCAGATGCACAAAGTGGCACATGCGGCTAGAGTTTAGTTTTTTTTTGCTTGTTTGTTTTTGCAGTGGCCTTGGTGCACTCATTATCTCTATTTATCTCTCTCAAGTAAATTTTAAAAAGTTTAAAAAAATTATACAGGACTACATAAGGCCATTTTAATGCAAGTGTACAATGCACTCTCAGCACATCTCCCCTTCTTCATACCAAATATGCTTTTAAAAATAAAAGGGCGCATTTTCCAGGATCTCAGTGTCTGTGGAATTTATCCTGACCTTTCTAGAGTTCACTACCTGGCTTCTCATGCTCCTCTCCTCCACACTGGGCTACTTTGAACTGTAGGTAATAAAAGCAGCTCTGATGGCTCCGATGCAAGGGGAAGTCTGGTGCTCGGTGACTTTAGGGAAGCCTTTCTTCAGAGCCACAGAAGGGCTTCACAGCACCTCCAAGGCAGTAAGGTACAGTGGTTTCTGCTTCTCGGTGTTCTTCGGCTTTTGTCACATGATCCTCATAGTAGGAAGAAGAAGATATGTGTGAGGGGTTGGGGTGATGGCTAAACATATAATGATGCTTGCTTGAAGATGTGTGTGTGTGTGTGTGTGTGTGTGTGCGCGCACATGCATGTGCGTATTCTGTCATGTGATCCTCATGGGAGGAAGAAGAGGGTATGTGCGTGTGCATGTGTCTATTTTGCCACATGGTCCTCATTGTAGGTAGATGAGTGCATGTGTGTGAGTGTATTTTGCCACATGGACTCATGGTGGGAAGATGTGTGTGCTCATGTGTGAGTGTGTATTTTCAAAACTCTTTGAATGGACTAAAACGGAAAAACACCCCAGAGAAGGAAAATTTTCTATCCCCCTGCCCCATGTGATAAAGGATTAACCCTTGAGAGTGTTTAGCAGTGGAGCCTTTGGGAGCTGTCATGTTAGGGTCTGTGTCCGTGTCCGAAGAGATGTCAGAGAGCTCTCATGCCCTCTCTCCCCCATGTGGGGACACAGTAGGAAAGTGTATGAGCCAGGACAACAACCCGAGGAGTCAGTCAGTGGTATCTAGATCTTGACCATCCAGCCTCAGAACAGTGAATATTTGTTACATCTGTTCAAACTGCCAAACATGCTATGTACATAAATTGCAGAAGATAGTTGGTTAAATGTTTTATTATTTTTTTCTCAAGCTGGAGACTTAAGAATAAATTTAGGCTCACATTTTAGGAGGTTGCTAACGTTAACATGAACACCAGTCATGCTAGAGAGTAAATTCAGGGTACTGATTTTGTCTTTTTTTTTAAGGCCAACATTGTCTCTAGAAGGTACAGTATGAAGAAAGAGGTAGCTCTGCCAGCCTGAGGATAACTTTCATAGACCAAGATTTTATGCCCCTTTGGTTTATTTCAATTGACCTGTGCATGCATTCCTTGATGTGATAGGAAGATATTGTATGTACACACACTAAAAAATTCCTCATGTTTGTCACTGGAAAATAGGACAGTCTATAAAGTCCTTGCTTCACAAGCATGAGGACTTGAGATTTATCCTCAGAACTTAAATTTAAAAAGATAGGTGTGGTAGAACATGCTCATAATCCCAGCACTGGGGAGGGGGAGGGAGTCTATCTAGCCCAATTACCAAATTCTAGGTCAATGAGAGACCCTGTCTCAAAAAAGAAATATGAGTAGTATGACAGTTTCAGACAAGCTCCAAAGACCCTCTCCCCTTGCCGAGCTAGAGCTCCAACCTAGGAGCTAAAACTGATTGGTCAGGTATGGATCAAACAGCTTTCTCTCTGCTCACATGGGGCAGAAAATACTGAACAGATAATTCTGCCTCTTCTTCCCTCACATGGTCTAGCAGAAGGACTGGGTAAGGGCTCCTCACCACAGCCTAATGTCCAAAACATTTTCAGGTCTCCTTTGAAAACCACGATCCAACATACAAAGGGGAGGTGGAACCACGTTGACTCCTAGGCTATCCATAACCCCCTATCCTATGGACTGATCCAGTTTGCTCACAGAGGAGGATACCCAGTTGATTGGGGACAGGAAAGAGGGAAATCGGGGAATTGGATTACCAACACATTATTTGCTCATTCAGTGTATGTAAATGTGGATAATAAAGATATAATTTAACAAAAAAAAAAGGAAAAAAGAAAAACACGATCTATCTTCTAATGCCTTCATTGGCTGATCAGGAACTTCATGTCCTGTTCCATATTCTGCATCTCAGCAGCGGCTCCAGGAATTGTGTTCACTTCATGACCCTCTCCATGGATGCATTTCTCATGCTTTCAAAAGCAATATCAGGTATGCAAAACACAGCCATGTTGTTAATCCAGGGACAAAATAAGTCTTGACCATGAAGAGCGGGTTTCTTCCTTTCAAAAGAGTTTTCACATTCCATCATTCAGTCCTTCATGGGTGGAAATACCTCAGGCATCTCTCCACTGTTTTAATGTAAACAGTTGAGCCATCATCTTTAGGATTGCTAATGTGTTGGCAATAACAGCTTTATTAATTTAAAGTCAGTCTCTGTGCCTGTAAATTAAACTTGCTTTTGAGTTTTTTTCCGACCTTAAATATTAAATTCTCAGTTTCATATCCTTAGCCAAGCACAACAGTCCATTACTTAAACTTTGGTCAAACACCCTGGGCACGGGCAGTATGCATCCACCCCTTGTCCCAGGTACACAGTTCCATTAAAATTTTCTGCAGTCTTCCCTGCCCCTTAGAAAGTTCACAAGCCAAGCCTCCAAATGTAATTCTCTCTGCATTTATCATTTTCAAATTCTCACCAGAATAGTCTATAAAACATGGCTTATCATTCTGGAAGGCGTCTTCAATTGCAAGTACCAAGTCCATGTCCCTTCCTCCAGCATACAAGTTCCAGAAGACCAAAATCCACATGGTCATATTCATCTCAGCAATCACCCCACTCCTGGTACTAAAATTGTCCCAGTCAGCCGCATGCTGTTGGGATGAATCTCCAAACCAGGCACAGTTTTGGGAAGAAAGCATTTATTGAAGTAACAGATCCAGGGGAAATTCCAGAATGGCAAAAATGGCTGGCCCCCTTTCACTGGTCCAAGAAGAGAGAAAAACCATCACCAGCAACACACACACACACACACACACACACACACACACACACGAGAGAGAGAGAGAGACAGAGAGAGAGTTGGTCATGATTTGTCTGAAATAAACTGTAAGCACTGAAGTTACAAAACTTTGCTTGCATGCCCTTCCTTAGCAGCTTCTTCTTTTGTAAAATTCACTTAACTTCCTTGCAGTTATAGCTCATTTTCCATTTCCACTGCCAGGTACCTCCTATAACAAACACACCCACCTTGTTGATTCTCCGTGTTTGCTGGAGAAAGTATGAAGAAGCACAGCATCCTGAGCTGGTGCACTGACATCGAGCTAGCAAGTCTGGGAACTGCCCATTCGGTTTGATTTGTTGAGGCGTGAGATACCACCTTCTATGGAAGTTGCCCATTTGCTATTGTTTGGGATTTGCATTGTCTCACACTCTCATTCATTCAGTTTCATATACTGTCTGTAAGGTACAAGTTTGGCACAAAGAAGAAAGAGAAGGGAGAGCTGCTCAACGACAGCACAGGGTTTATTCAGGGCAAACACCTTCAAATGTGTGTAAATGACTTAAACACTACCCAGAAATTGAACATTGCCCAGAAAGTCACCAAAATCCTTTGATTGCTCAGTTTGAACAGAATCAGTTGAAGTTAGAGAATGATTTTATTGATGTCAACAGAAGAGATTGTTTGGGACAGTCTTAGAAGCCAGCCTTTTTCAGGAGAAACCACTGCAAAAAGGAGGTCATTTTCTCTTTTGCACCATGACCATATGTGTCTGGCACCAGCACGCTGCTGTAAAGATAAGTAGGAGAGCTTCACTGGTTCCTGTGATCGCAGAGAGGGTGGTTAGGTTGTTTTACTGTGGGAGACTGGATGGGTGGTTGGAAACTGTTATTGAAGTAACAGATCCAGGGGAAATTCCAGAATGGCAAAAATGGCTGGCCCCCTTTCACTGGTCCAAAAAGTAACAAACACCTGGCCAGAAACAGCTTATGGGAGCAAAGGGTTTATTTCAGGTTTTCCAATTCCAGGGGAATCTTGCTGAAGCTGGCTCGCTTCATCATATATCCATAGTAGAGAAAGAACGAACAGCTACAGCTCAAGCTACAACTCAGACAGAGGCCTAATTTCCAGAACCTACAGAGAACTCAAAAAAATTAATAACAAAAACCCAAATTGCCCCCTCACAAAATGGGGTACTGATCTCAACAGAGAATTCACAGAGGAGGAAACATAAATGGCGTTCTCTCACCTGAGGAAGTGCTCAGCATCCTTAAGCATCAGGGAAATGCAAATCAAAACCACGATGAAACCTTTCCCCAGTCAGAATGGCAATCATAAAGAAAACCAACAACAATCGTTGCTGGCGAGGATGTGGGGAAAAAGGAACCCTCATTCACTGCTGGTGGGATTGCAAACTTGTTCAACCGCTATGGAAAGCAGTGTGGAGACTTCTGAACAGAATGGACATAGAACTACCAATGGACCCAGCTATCCCTCTACTAGGCATCTACCCGCAGGATGCCACATCTCGATGCAGAAAATTTTGTACAACTATATTTATAGCAGCTCAATTCATAATAGCCAAGAATTGGAATCAACCCAAATGCCCATCCATGGAGGAATGGACAGCAAAACTGTGGTATATTTACACGATGGAATTTTACTCAGCTGAAAGGAAAAATGACATATCGAAATTTAGGAAAAAAATGGTCTGACTTCAAGCAGATCTTACTAAGCAAACACTCAAAAGAACAGAGAATTGAATGCCACATATTCTCCCTCATATGCGGTCCTTAACCAGGATAGCCATTTTCTTTATGCAGACTAGTAGAAAGAAGTGAGAGGTTATGAATGAGGGATAAGGGATGGGGGAGGGGAATGGCTTAAGCATGAGGCTGAACCAAATTAGGTTCAAAAAAATAAAATCCTCACGAGCATACTGTAACCTAGTGAGCAAGTAGTGGGTGTCGACTGGCAAGAGGGGCCATGAGTAGTAGGGGAGAGAGTCTAAGCCTATGAATAATTGATCAGTCTGACAACCCCTGGTCCCAGCCACCGGTTCCTTCCCTCACTGAAGCTGTTGACCAAAGTGACCCATGGGGTTCCAAAAACAAGACAGAATTCTGTCAAGCTCTTGAATGACCTCCCTAGGCCTGAGGCAAAACCCTGTTGCTGAAGAAACCACAGAATGCCATCGATCAGCATCGAGAGACCCTTCAAGGTCCGGAATGGTATCCAGCCCCCAGATGGCAGTTAGTGTAGTGCTACAAGGCACTGCACAAGCTGCCAGAAGAGCTGATTAACGACGCTGGAGTAAACAGAGACCACTGGCATGAAATACAGAGTACGGCCATGAGTAGGCTGACCATACCTTCTACTGGGAGAGAACAGCAATCCAAGAAAGGAGCACTAGTGCAATGGAGGAGCCTGGGCCTGGGGGAGACAATCAACAGCTTTTAAATTTGGCTAAATATTCCACTCAGTGAGGGGAAGCCCGTGACTGGAACTGGGAAATCAGTGCGATATGCACCGGATCCAGTACTCTTGGGCTCCCAAGAAAAGATGCACTATGGGACCGATTGATGGGGAGGATACTAAAAATAGAATCTAGGTAATCCAGAATCGTGTATATTTGTTAACTTATACTGACCTCACACTCTGATGGAGATTGTGTTTGTATTTTTCAGGATGCAATGAGAGAGTTGTGGCTCATCTAACCCTTCCAAAAGACAGTAGGCTGATAGCAGAAATTCTCGCAAGAGATGAACCACCACAGTCATACTGTGGAGGATCCTTATGGAGCCCCACAGAGAATGACGGGATGAACAAAGAACCCACAGCCACAGCCATTCAATCAACACAGGATAAGCCAGGGGGACAGAAACCAACAATTTTCAACACAAAGCCCCCTAAGAGCACAACATTAAAACAGCCTTAATACTCACCCACCATGACTCAGGGAACTGAGCGGAAGAGGGGGCAGAAAGATTGTGAGAGCCGTGGTGGGGGAGACTATCCAGAGGCATGGTGCCCTTCAGTAACAACACACTTGGGCCAGGAGAACCAGGCTGAGTACTAGGCTATCCATGGTCCCCTGCCACAAGGACTGATCCAGACGACCCATGGAAGAGGATATCCAGCTGATTGGGGATGGGGAGGGGGACATTGGGGAATTGGGGATAACAACTCATTGTTTGCCCACTAAATACTGTAACTCATTATGGTCAATAAATACATATATTAAAAAAATACTTGAGGCTATGGGGCTATTTACATTCAAGCCACTACAGAAAAGAATGTTCTTGCAAAATTTGAATCAGAAAATGCTCCTGGAAGCAATATTTGTAAAATCAAGGGTCATATACCATCTATAGCAGAGAAAGGATCTTTATACTCTCTGAGATTATTTTATTGTCCTCATATGAATTCTTGCACAGGAAGCACATTTAAGCACTGAGCCATCTCTCAAGACCCTCCTATGAATTCTGGTAAAACAAAAGTGTTATCACTTTCGTTGGTACTTTGGTTGAGGAATGAATACATACTTTGTGTTCAGCTGTTAGCACCATGGTGTATCTGAGTTTGTACTATTTTAAAATCAAATATGCATGTGCTATCTAAACCAAGATCCTCATCCTGCTTAGTAAACAACCACTGTTCAAAAAATTCATCACAAAATTTGCACTTGTATTTTGGCATATGCAATATACAAATAAATGTAGACCACAGGAACCACAGGAAGAATGGAAAAGACTGAACTTGATCTCACAGTTGCCTGAGCACATCTGTCCTTCAGGTCAAAGCAATAATAAATCACACACAGGCATTTGAACAGTTCGAATGAACTACACATAAATTAAATTCAACATTGGGTGTACAATCATGGGTTCTTGTCCTTTGCGTATCAGGGACCTCTGTTTCTAGGACTTGGTCATCCACCAAAACTTTGCTGAGCAGTCCTCTAAGGTTTTGGGGAAACTGGGGTTTGGGATGGTGACTTTGAGAATCAGAGACTCAGGACTGGGGCCTACCAGAAGTTTAGGGCTCTGTTGACCTGCTTCCTTTCAAGGCACTCAACTTCTGTAGACTGGTTGATCCCCAAAGCATGTGGGCTTGGCCAATGTCTGTATTACTGCTATAACTGAAGCTATGGCCAAATATCAGCCCTTTTTTCTGTAATTTGGAAAATAAGTATCTTGAATTTACATCCTTATCACCCCATCCCTGTATCTGCAGATCATGATGTCATACTTCCCAGACCTATGTGTAGGGTTTGCTGGGGACACCTTTGTGACACAAATTAGGCCCAAATTACAGGTAGCAAATTAGCATTGACTATGAAAATCTTATATTTCATGATTTTTTAACAGCTTAATCCATGACATTTAGGGCATTCTGGCAAAGCAGGACAGAGGCAGAGTGAAGCTGTTGGATGCGGGCCATCCTCTGTGTCTGCAAGATGCTACTGCCCTGATTAGGGACCTGTGGACTGAAGTGGGTCATCACTTTTTTCCCTCTTCTTCTTAATTTCATTTGCAAGCAGAGAGAGTGACTGAGAGAGAGACAGAGAAAGAGAGACAGAGAGAAGAGTGATAGATATACAAAGAGAGAGACCAGGACCTTCAGCCACTGCAAACAACCTCCAGATGCATGCATCACTTTGCTCATCTGGCTTTACTGGTGGATACTGGGGAATCAAAGCTGGGTAGTTAAGCTCTCTGCAGGCAAGTGCCTTAATCACCGAGCCATCTCTCCAGCCCTCTTCTTCTTATTATCTTTAGAAGATAAATGCAAGGGTTAGCCACCATGGAGGCTCTGCGGTGGGCTCCTGACCTCTATGATGGATATGGGATGTGGCTCGGGAGGGCTGAGGACACAGTGAGTCTTCCTCAGCTGGGTGGAAGTGCCGTGGCTGGAAATGGTCCTCACGTAGTGTTGCTTTGCTCTTCTGGAAGTAATCATTGTTCCTTCTGGGCATATTTTCTGCTTCCAGAGCCTCCAGTGGACACCTGGACAACCCAACAGTGAATGGTCAGGTGTTTCCCAGAGTTTCCACAAAGTATTGAAATGACCAGCTGCCCAGCAAGTGTGTGAAATAAAAGGCATTCATTTTCTTGGATACACCTGTCAGAAAGGAATGAGAAAAGGTATTCGTGTGGGAAGAGGACCCAAAGACACATGATGCATGTGAGAATAAGGTTAATGAGAGCCAAGGGAGCAAGCAGGCATCCACGGACATGTTGGGGAGGCATGGACTCAGAGTGGAGGGAGACGGGAATGCGTTCAGGGGTAACTGAATGACTGCAGAATGTGATTACTGCTCCCAAGTTAATCTGTGAGCTCGATGCACCTTCATAGTGTTAGAGGAACAGAAACAAAAATGATGGGAAGGCGTGTGTGCACGGTGACAGGGATCCTGAAGGAGAGCATGGCTGATGGAAGAATCCAAGCTCTGGATTCCTGCTGCTCCTTAAGATCCACAGGAAGCTGGCTAAGGCTTGGGCACATTGGGACGTGTATGCTTATTTTAATAACAAAGTGCTTAAGTTGTTTTTCAGAGAAAGCCTTCAGAATTTATTCAACAGTGCTTGGAAATCAGCTTTTGTAAAAGAATTATTTATTTGAAAGAGAGAGAGAAGACGGGCACATTAGGGCCTCTTGCCACTGCAAATGAATTACAGACACATGGACCTACTTTGTGCATCTGGCTTTACATGGGTACTGAAGGCTAGGCCAGCAGGCTTTGCAAGCAAGTGTCTTTAACCACTGAGCAATTTTTCCAGCCTGGAAACCAGCTTTTTAAGAATGGGCCTGTTGGTTAAGAAGCCACCTTGACCTCTCTTTCAATGACCTGTGATGTCTGAACTTCAAAATACCAGGGCAGGATGTTAATCCTCCTCTCCTTAAAAAAAAAAAAAAAGCATTCATTAGGAGGTCTGATGACACTTATGAAAAGAACCCTAAAGTCCCCTTTCTCATCATCCAACCAGAAAGCAGCTGCTGCCCTCTTTTCCTATAAATTTCCTTGTTATGAACCAATGGAGAGGCAGAATTAAGCTTTTGCTCCTGCCCCCCTTTTATTGGGGGGGGTTCGAGGTGGGTATCACTCTAGGCCTCAAACTTCCATCTCTAAGTGCTTGGATTAAAGACATGAGCCACCACGCCTGGCACTCCTGGCTTGTTAAAGCTCTTTTTGCAGGTGGTTAAAGACACTTGCTTGCAAAGCCTGAAGACCAGAGTTCGATTCCCCAGTACCTATGTGGAGCCAGATGCCTAAAGCTGCACATGTGTCTTGTATTTGTTTGCAGTGGCAAGAGGCCCTGCACACCTATACTCCCTCTCTCTTTCTGTCTCTCAAATAAATAAATAATTTTTTTTAAAAGCACTCTGTTTTTGCAAACACAGATGTCACCATATTGACTTCTCTGGATGTTGTACAACAAAACCTTGCTCAATGTTGCAGGCAAATAGTGTCTGAAAAAAGATGGAATTAAAGGGGAGGAATGAAAGCGCAGAGGTGTCTGGAACTCGCTGGGGTACGTGTAAGAGGGAGCGAGGGAGGGGTTGCATTGTGTGTGAGGGAGGGTCACAGTATGGCTGAGGGTCCTGGTGTGGTGTAGTGACAAGTGACGGGCCCTTCTCCAGTGCTGCTGAGAGGATTGCATGAAAGGCTGCAGGTTCAGGTTCGGGCCAGCAGCTCCACCAAGGGGTGTCCAGGTACGTCCCTGAAACAATAGAAGGTGTGGCTCGCACTGGTGATGGCAGCTGCGGAGGGATTTGATGAATCACGCTGTCCCTGTGTCCATCACTGAAGACCTGCCAGGGCAGACTGGTCTCTCTGTGGCTGAGCCTCTTTGTGCCTAGAGCACTGCGAAGGGAAAATGTAGCAAAATGTCGAGGAGGAGATATTTTAGAGCTCCTTTCTCCCTTCTTTCGAAGGGAGAATTGCTGATCTTACAAGGAAACATCGCTCTCTGAAGATTTTAATGCTAATTTTGTAAATTTGGAAATCTTAGTTGGCTAGGCAGATTTTAAAGCAAAGTTTGGGACTGAACCAACTCACAACTATCCAGGCTGCATGACTCTCCTGTGTGAAGCAGGATTCCCAGTTCTCAGGAGGCTGCTGGAGAGATAGCACAGCCCTCTGTCACCACCTTGTCTTTCAAAACTATCTGCACCATAAATGAATGACCAGGAGCTAGTGGCCTCAGAGGAACCAGGTGACTTCTAAGACCCCGGAGCAGGGCTGTCAGTCCGAACCTCTCCTCGATCTTCCCTCCCATGGACTGCAGCAACACACCCACAGGAAACTTCCACCCTAAGCTACAGAAAAACTATCCGGCCCTTGTTTTCCGTGGGCCATGCAGACTGGACCCGATCCGGGCCCCAGAAGGCTGTGTCCTGGGCCGTGAGAAAAAAATAGGACTTTGAAAGCTTCATCCTCAGCCTCTCGTTTGCAGGGAGGAGGCTGGGCTCCCATCACTGCAGTGGTTTGAGTGAACAGTGTTCCGAGGTGCAGGTTCTTCCTGGACGAGTAAGCAACTTGGAATCCATCCAAAGGAGACTTCAAATAAAGAACGGCTGTGAGTCCAGCTTATCAAAGACACAAAAGAGCAGCATCCTAGGGACAACGACATAGCGGTGTGAGCTACATTTGTAAGCAAATGAAAAGGAGAGATAAAAAAGGGGTCAAAGCCAACACGTAGAGATGACAATGAGGAAAATGGTCAAAGAAGGACTATGAGAAATGAGTAATAAAGAGCGGCCTTCGGACCCGTTGATAAAGTGAAATGCAGAAACAAAACAGAGGCAGGTAAATAGTCTGTGAAGCTTTTCCAGATGGTGAACAAAGCAGAGGAGACAGAGATGAAACAGACCTGCTGGAGATAACACATGTGGAGACCTTTGTTTCCAGAGAAAAACACAAAAGATGAACACACACACACACAATATTTAAAGAAATCTAGGAAAACATTTCCATACCTCAAAATGAAAGGAGACATGTGTTCAGGGAGGATGAGCAGCTCAGAGATCCTGACAGGGATGGCTCCCTTCCATGTGGAAACAGAAGTGGGGACATTGAGTATCTTTGGGAGAGCCAGGACTACTGAGGGAGGTAAACCACAGGCTGAGCAGCACCCAGGGAACAACAGACCAATCAGAAAGGCTACTATGATTTTCTGCCAGGTGCTGTCCCAGAACCACAGACATACCAATTTTGTGAGTGTTTCATTTATGTGAAACATTCTTAGAAAAAATCTTTAAAGAATTATAGCATAGTGACTCTGTGAATTTCCTTTAACTTGTTTGATTCAAGAAAAACTGAAAGTAAGGGGCTCACCCCAGGCTAAGCCTGTCTTGCTATTACTGCTCCCCACGCAAGGTGCCTTTGCTGGTGCTGGTGATGCGTCATGACATCCAGAGCCAATAGTTTACACTAGTTTATACCTTGACACTGTATATTCTGTAAGTTTTAACAAATGTATTGTGACACGTATCCACCGCGATCGTATTATACGCAGAGTTTGTTTTTCCTGCCCTAAAAATCTTCTGGGCTCTGCCTGTTCTCCTCCACTTCCCTAACTCTTGGCGACCTCTGACCTTTTTACTGTCTCTATAGTTTTGCCTTTTTTTGAATTTCAAAGGGCTAGAATCCTATAGTATGCAGCCTAGAAAGATTGGCTCCTTTTACTTAGTGATATGCACTTGAGTGTCTTGTCCTGGCTTGATTGCTCAATTCTTTTCAGTGCAGAGTAATTTCCCATTGTCTAGATAAATCATGGTGTGTTTATCCATTTTCATACCAAAGAACATCCTAGCTTCTCCAGATTTGTTTTTGACATATATATATATATATATATATATATATATATATATATATATATATATATATATATGTCTTTCTGTGTTGCCCGGACTAGATAGGCCAAACTCATGACCCTCCTGCCTTTGCCTCCTTAGTGTACCACCATGCTTACCAAATTTAGCAATTTAGTAAAGCAGCTATAAACATCCACGTACAGGTTTTTGTGTGGTTACAAGTTTTCGATTCCTTTGGGTAAATATTGAGGTGTCACATTGCTAGAGTGTGTGGTTAAGACTATGTCTGGTTTTGTAAGAAACTGTCAATGTGTCTTTCAAAGGACCATTGTGCAATCCCACCAGCAGTGATGAGACTTCCTTCCAAAGTGACATCGTGGGCCCCCACCAACAATGATGAGACTTCCCATGGCTCTTATTGTCACCAGCATTTGGTATTGTCAATGTTCTAGTGTAAGCAATATGTTTGAAACGTGATAAATAAATGAATAAAACATCTATTTATTGATACCAATATAATAGTGCCTTTCCCCTGATACCTGTCTACATAGGGACAGCCCATCAAGACATCCCTCAGCCTTTCTGGGAAGGCACTGTGTTATCTTCTGGATGGCTGACTCAGAAATGAACAAAGGGACACTGGAATGAATCCCTACCGCATATTCACATGGACAGTGAGGTCACTTTGGCATTTGCTGGTACAGTGTTTCGGTGACTTCCCCAAAATAAATCTTTACAAACATTGGCATCTGGTCCTGACACTGACTCGGGGACCTGGTCCCTGTGTGATCAGATCAAGTCTGAGCACACACTCAACAGCAAGCTGGGGGAGAGGCAGACAGGAGGTCCAAGTGATAAATAGACCATTCAAGCTCTGGCGAAATACACTTTATTTTAATAACATGGGAAAATATGTCCTCCTCAGAGGTCATCTGTGTTGTTCACTTTTTTTCTAATTTCCAACCCTGGGACCCATAAAGGTGCCAAGTCAGGGTTGAGGGCAGACAGCTTGACCAATCAATCCTCATGAGAAGGAGCTCTGGTAAGAAGGGCAGGACAATTCCCTTGTTTGCTGCTAGGTGGTGAGGTGTCAGACCCAGTGTTAGTGAATAAACAGTGACTCTCTCAGCCCATAAGCAGCTGGCCAACTCTGCTCCTAGCAAGCAGGGGCAAGCCCTTCCCATGCCTCTGTAGCTCAGGTGACTGCAGCGGCGAAACATCGTGCAAGCGCAGGGCTATGGAAGCTGAGGAAGGCAGGCACCTGGAAAAACCTGTCTCGGCACATTGAGAACTCAAGATCTAAGGCAGGGACTTTGAGGTTTTGACATCATTACTGGGCCTCCACCATCTCACAACAGTATCATCACTGCCCAAGAGAGTGTCAGTGGGACATAGAGGGAAGGCATGAGGAGGCATAGAGTAACCAGGGCACCAGTAAGAAAGCTGATAGAAGGAGGTGTGACTGAGGGTCAAGGCAAAGCCCTAGAAAGCCCTTTGTTGCTCAGTAGGCACAGCTTCTTGGACTAGTCCTAAGGTGGGCTGAATCAGATGCCCCCATAGACTCATGTGTTCTGAATGCGTGGTCCCCATCTGATGGCAGCTTGGGAGCTGGAGCCTTGCTGGAGGAGATGTGTTGCTGGGGCCAGGCTTAGGGGAGTTCTAGCCAGCTCATCCTTGCCAGAGCTTGGCTCACTCTCATGCAGCATGTGGTATTTCCACCTGCTGTGGCAGAGGTGATGTTCAGCCTCTGCTCATACCATCCTTTCCCCTGCCATCATGGAGCTTCCCCTGGAGCCTCCCACAAGTTGCCTTTGGTTGGCTGTTTTGTTCCAGCAATGTGAGGGTAACTACAACTAGTCATGAACTCAATCATTGGAAAAGCACTAACTGCCCCATGTTGTCTGCCTAAAAGCAAGGACCCCATCATCTATCTTCAGAGGCTGAACATGGCTACCCCATTTAAACAAAAATACACAGCCCATCCTCAAGTTCCCATTTGATGATGATGCACAGAAATAGAAACATGCGGTAATGGTGCTTCAAATTTTGAATTTGGATCCTCTCCTGAGCTTGCTATGTGCCTCTGATCTTCTCTCCTGATTCTTGGCAGCAGCCACTACAACTCCCAGGCAGCCACGTGGCCCTGAGGAGACACATCTAACAGGTCCTATGTTACTAAGCTGTGAGGTTCAAGGCAAGGTGTAGCAGTTGCAATTTCCACCTAATGGTAGTTTCAATTTGGGATTGGTTTCTTGGAGCGAGACCTCAAGATAAGTCCAGGAGCATTTGTCTAGGCTAAACATCTGAAAGACACAAAGTTGGGGGATGTTCCTTCCTCAGAGGGAGAGAAGAAATATCCAGCTGCCATGGCTCTGGCACCTCCTTGGGACAAAATCCATGCTTGGTCAACTCTCCTCCTTTGGCCCAAATGACAGAGGAGCTGCAGAAGGGTGCTCACAGCTTTGACCACTGACCTGGACAGAAAAGGTCTGGAGGCAGTTTGATCCAGTTGTACTCTGCCTCCCTCCCACACCAATGAATGCTGGTACCTCTTGTCTAGTGGAGTTGCTCCTGCCCTTGCCCTCTGAGGGCCTTACATGTGCTTGGTGTCAAAGAGAGACTGGGTGAATTTTCATCAAATTGGATTAGGTCTGGAAGGGATTCTATTGAAACAACAGAAAACTCATTGCCTCTCAAGTCCTAGGAGACAACTATTTTTAGTGAGTGTTTTGTTCTCAAAGCCACATAGCTGCGGTGAAACCAGCTGGGGGCTCATCTAATCAGGTTGTACTCGGGGATGTTTATGCTAATCCCTGAGACCGACTCCCCACCTCCTGTCTGAGGAGTGAGCTCCCAATACTGTCCCCTCCAAGTCTTTTTGGATCTGGAGAAAACAGACGCCTGGCAAGCAGGGCCGCCTACATAATCATCTCCAATCCTGCCTCATGCCTTTATCTTCCTTTGAACAAAGACCCTTGCACAGCGTCTCAGCCATGGAGGTCCTTGAGAGAGGCACAGTCATATCAGCCAGACATTTTACATGTTTTCACATGTTTGTGGACTATGTGATGGGATTTAGCCACACACACACACACACACACACACAGAGAGAGAGAGAGAGAGAGAGAGAGAGAGAGAGAGAGAGAGCACCAGGGTCACCACCTTGTGGGTCTGGCTTATGTGGGTCCTGGGGAATTGAACCAGGGGCCTTAGGCACTAGAGGCAAGTGCCTTAACCACTGAGCCATCGCTCCAGCCCTCCAGCCTGATTTTTCTTACTGCTATGATGAAATAATTGACAAGATGTAACTCAACAGAAGAAGGATTTGTTTTGTCTTATGGTTTAAAAACAGACACAGTCCATAACGACAGAAAAACATGGTGGCAAGAACATGAGGTGGCCTTCATAACTGGTCTTCCATCTGAAAATGGACAGGAAGTGGGGCTAGGCTATGATACCTCATGCTCCCATGATCCACTTCCTTTAGCAAGGCTTCACCTCCTAAAGGTTCTTCAAAACAACAAAGGGCCTTCAAAACAACAATGCCCTCAGATGTGGACCAAGTGTTTACACACACGAGTCTATGGGAGACCTTGGTAGTTTAAGTGTGATAATTTAAATATGTGGCCTCACAGACTCAAGTGTTTCGTTAAAATTGATCTTACAACATGAGCCCCTAGCAGGTGGCCGGGTGGGGAGGTGAGACGTGTCACTAGGGGAAGATCCTGGAGTCCAGCCCTAAGGTGTGTTTGGGGGTGGATTTTCAATCTAGCCCTACTAGGTGTGTTCAGAGAAGTTTTGAGCTCTGGTGGTTTGTGTTGCTGGTGTTGGTGTTTGCTTGCTGTAGTTGTTCCTCTCTGCTTGAATCTATAGAAGTAAGCAGCTTCTTCGGCCATTGGTGGAGTTTCCCCTGTATTTTATAAGCCTGAAATAAACCCTTTCCTGCCATAAACTGTCTGGGTGGATGTTTGTTCCAGCAACAAGAAGCACACAGGGACATTGCACGTTCAAACCACAATAGAATGAATCCTGTGAAGGCAGTTTAGAGGACATCGCTCTGCCCTCAATATCTCGCTAGGGTCCTCATCCTACATATGCTGGTCTCTTTTCTGCAGGAACACTGCCATGTCTGATTAGCATGAATTCTCCTATCCTCTTAGTTATTTTCTGTCCATTGTATCCCCCACACCACCAACCTGCTTTATTCCTACTTTCATGGCTAGGTTCAGAACTGAGCTGAGCTTTATTCTAAAGTCTCATCTCCATTTGCAAAGGTTTCTGAATAAAGTATGTCTGCATCCTTTTAGCTACTATCCAGCTCTGGTTCTCGCCACCAGACATTGTCTCCTCTGAGCA
This sequence comes from Zapus hudsonius, assembly GCA_004024765.1. NCBI lineage: Eukaryota > Metazoa > Chordata > Mammalia > Rodentia > Dipodidae > Zapus > Zapus hudsonius. The sequence goes on along the minus strand of PVHP010031533.1, from coordinate 1,496 downwards.
ATCGCTATGCCGTTTTTGCTCAACAGCACGTGATGCCTGTGTGTTCCAACACTGACTCTCCAGCACCAGCTGGGTGTTCTACAACTCATTTCAAATTTGACTCCAACTCCCCACAGTTAGAGCAGATTCTGGAGATTAAAGAAGGTCCCCAACAGCAGATGCCAGGCACTGGTGATGTCCAACAGCACATGTAGAAGTTCTCACAATTCCTCTCAGGTCCACTAATTGGTTAAAACCACTGATAAGTGAAAAAGGCATCTTATATTTATGATGCCCATTTTATTACAAAGGATAAAGTTGAGTGGCCAAATGAGGCAGCAGCCCTTGCAGAGCTGGGATCCACCCCATTCATGAACATGTTCACCAACCAGGAAGCTCCTTCATTAAATAGGATGAGCAACTGCATCACTGGCCATTTGATTGCAAGCTCCATTTTTTTCCCATGGAAGTGGGTGGAAGAGACCGTTCCAACCTTCTGACCATGGGCATGTTAGTTTAATTGTCCTCAAGAACAAATACCTAGCAGAAAGAACTCAAGAGAGGAAAGATCTATTTTGTTCCTGGCTTCCATCCAGTTTGACAGTTGAAGTCCTGGCAGAAAGGAAGCAGAGGAGGGCAATCACAAGAAGAGGCTAGGGTAAGAAATCGCCCACAAGGACACTGCCCACTGACCTCCAACAAGACCACACCTTCAACGCTTCCGCCACTTTCCAATTGTCTAGTAAAGTGTTATTCTGTCCAAGCTGGATCGTTCATTAGGCAAGAGCACTTTATGAACTAATTCTCTCTGGAGATGCCGCCACAAACACAGCTGTAGGTGTGTTTTACTAAGGATTCGTCGGTCTAACCAAGTTGATAATGAAGATGAACCCTAACAGTGGAGTTGCTCTTTCTAGCCACTGGCCTGTCTTCAAGCCAAGAGGCTATGAGCTCGAGGCCACCTTGATACTACATAGTGAATCCCAGGTCAGCCTCAGCCTGGACTAGAGCAAGACCATACCTCAAAACAACAATAACAACAAAAGAGTGTAGCTGTAGCTCTGGGATAAAGTATAGGAAATACACTTTGGTTTTCTTTTAAAATTTTTTTATTTCCAAGGTACTGGGGAATCAAACCCAGGGCATTCAGCTTTAAAGGCAAGTGCCTAACCATTGAGCCATCTCTTCAGCCCACACCTTGGTTTTCTATCCCACAAGTGGCGGGTGTGAGTCCTGGATAGAGTGCCTGGAAGAGTGACTTGAAAGCCCCGAGTGATCCATAGTAGCCGGAGGATTGGGACACAGGCAATGAGAGTGTGAGTTAGGCATGGGGTGAGCCCTTGGCTCCTGCTCTCCTTCCTGCCACAGCCCAGGGGTTAGAGCCACAAGAGGAACCTCTAGTGATGGCTGAGGAGTAGAAAAGACAAGAGACCCTAACCTCAGAGAGTGAAGTTGTCCTACTCTGTTCCTTTCTCCTTTTTGTCCACCACGGCTCTAGTCCCTGGCCATCCCACAAA
>PVHP010031532.1:0-20948 GCA_004024765.1 Zapus hudsonius | reverse complement strand
CCACTCTCACCACTCCTCTTTAACATAGTGCTTGAAGTTCTAGCTCAAGCAATAAGAATAGAGAAGGGCATAAAAGGAATACAAATTGGAAAGGAAGAAATTAAACTATCCCTCTTTGCAGATGACATGATCCTTTATATATCAGACCCCAAGAATAGTATCAGTAACCTCTTGAAGGTGATTAATGCCTTCAGCAAGGAGGCAGGATACAAAATTAACACACAAAAATCAGTAGCCTTCCTATACGCAGAAGGCAAGCAAACAGAAAAAGACATCAGAGAGTCTGTTCCATTTTCTATAGTCCCTAAAAAAATCAAATACCTTGGAATATCACTAACCAAGGATGTAAAGGACTTATATAAGAAGTAAATGCAGAAATAAATGTTCTGCAAGGTATGCCTTGAACATCATTGATTGATGAATGATGAGAACATTTCATGATCAAGTAGAACCAAGTTTCCTTATCATTGATATTATTGAGAGATGAATCCATTTAAGTTGTATAACCAGATACCTGGAAAGGTCCCTTTGTTCCTAATTATTATAACATATGGAAGTCAATATTCATGTATTTGAATGTTCTTTCTCAAATTTTTTATTTAGTAATTTTCCTATGTTGGCTAAATTGAATGACAGCAATATCAAAGATGATGTTGAATAAAACTCCAGGGACAGATTTCTTTCCAGAAAAGATTTAAAATCAAAAGGAGTAAGACACATTCATTCCCTTGCATAGTTAATCAGTGGAGTCTCTTTGGGCTTTTATTGTAAGGCTTGCTTATACTAAAATAATTGTATGATGTGTTACCACGTATAACACAGTTCCACATTAATGACAAGCAAGACTTATAGAGTTTTAAATATTCCACGCTTAATTTCATATTTCCTACAAACAACCCATATTTCAAGTACTACTTTTATAAATAATGAATCTGAAGCAAGGGAAGTTAGCCTAAGGCCACTTACCTAGGAGAGAGTAGAATTAGATATTGAACTATGGCAGTCTGGCTACAAAGCCCACATGGCTTACCCACTATTAAAACTACAAGAGGAGTCTGAAAGAAAACATGACAGAGCATATCTAGGATAGACAAGGAAGGACAACAAGATGTGTTCCAAAAGGAGCAAGTGTGTTTCTCTTTATGAGTACAAACTGTATTGCTTTTGTCTTCCTGACTGACCTTCATAGCCCTTATCTTTCTCTCCTGTGTTTCTTACCTTGCTCACTGCCTTTGCTTCAGTCCAGATGACTCAGGGATTTGGGGTGTCTTTGAGAACATAGGAATCTTTCTCAGCTCATGGGTGGGTAAAAATTTAGGAGTTATTTTGCTGGATGTTTAAGGTTACACAGAAATTCCATTGAGTCTGTAGGCTTCTGGGTTCTTTGTCTGATGAGTTTTGATGAATGAAACCCAGAGACCAGAGGATAAAATTTAGAAAGATTTGATTATAGAATTTATAGATATAGGGCTTAAGAGAAAGAAAGAATAAAGAACTCCTATACACTGGGGGAGGTGTGTTAGAAATGGAATAGCCTAGAAATTAGGAGAAATATCTAGAGACCCAGATTGTGGTCATTTAAGGGAGTTTTAGGAAGTCAGTACTGACACCCTATACATTCCTTTCTCCTCTAAGGAAGGAAGAGAACCAGAAGCACTTATTCACCTTCTCTGGTGAGGTTTTAGGGGAAAGGAGATAAGAAATGAAAGGACAGATTCTCCCTTATAGGCTCAAGGACACTGCTCACTTTTACTTCCCAGGTCCTGTCATTCCTAAACTGTCTAATAGATACCTATATATTTAATTTTTCTAGGTACTTGTCTTATTTGCAATTCAGTTCCAAGATTAATAATGACACAGTCTTAAACTTTAACATATATGTGTATACTTTGAGTTCCAAACCTATTTCCAATTGAGCACCTGATGGTCTCACAGGCTTGAAACACAGTATGTTTAAAAGTGATTCCATGCCTATTCTCTGTTTACAGGCTTGCTTCTCTTCCTGGTTGCTCCATCCTGGCCCATGCCATTACCTCCTAGCTGCTGCTGCTGCTGCTGCTTCTTCTTCTTCTTCTTCTTCTTCTTCTTCTTCTTCTTCTTCTTCTTCTTCTTCTTCTTCTTCTTCTTCTGCCGCTGCTTCTTCTTCTTCTTCTTCTTCTTCTTCTTCTTCTTCTTCTTCTTCTTCTTCTTCTTCTTCTTCTTTTTAATCTTTATTATTCAAAATTAGATACACCATATGAGCAAATAATGTGTTGGTATCCCGATTTCCCTCCTCTCTGTCCCCAATCAGCTGGGTATCCTCCTCCATGGGAGTACTGGATTTGTCTTTGGGGTAGGGAGCTATGGATAGCCTAGAGGTTAACCAGGTTCCACCCAGCATCATCAGTTGCTCCTTTTTGTCATCCCAAACCTGCTGCCTCTTTAATGTAGATGTTCATTTATCCTCCAAGACTTCCTCTTCATTGTGAGTGTGATACAGAGCCTCTTTTGTCTTTCTGCCATCAGCCATTCCCCTTCTGCTACTTCCAGTTCCTCATTTCTAAGAGTACAATTCTCAAAATTTTGAACATATTAATTCTCTCTGGAAACATCTGTGATCTTTGAGTTATTTGCAGGATAAAAATCCAAACTTAAAATGCTTGGATAAAATTTCAAGCATAGCTCCTGTCTAGCAATGGCAGGGCAATGCATTTTTAAAATCAGGGAGGAGGGAAATGGCAGTACCATCACAAGACTTGCTCATATAATGTATCTAATTATGAACAATAAATATGTTTATTAAAAATATTTATTTGTGTGATTTTTTTCCAAGGAGAGAGAGAGAGAGAGAGAGAATGGGAGAGAGAGAGAAGGAGAGAGAATGAATGGGCATTCCAGGGCTTTTAGATGCTGCATGTGCCACTTTGTACATCTGGTTTTACGTGGATACTGGGGGAATTGAACCCAGGGCACTTAGGCTTTGTTGGAAAGGGAAATAACCACAGAGCTATCTCTCCATCTTAATGCAATGTATTTTTGATGATAATAAAATCTGTGGCCAGAATGTTTATTTGCTTCCTATTCTCCACACCTGAGTAGTCAAGAGCCCAATTTACAGAGTCCAGATGAGGAAGTTACCTTTGGAAGTGCAAACAGAGGCTGAAGAAGAAAGGCACCACCTTTCTTTTTTTTTAAATATATATTTATTGTCCATAATGAGTTACATTATTTAGTGGGCAAACAATGTGTTGTTATCCCGAATTCCCCAATTCTCCCCTTCCCCATCCCTGATCAGTTGTATATCCTCCTCTGTGGGCTGTCTGTATTAGTCCTTGTGGCAAAATTTTTCTTATCTTCTGTGGTCCTTCATTTGTTCCCATTCCTAAACTGATTTCTACCACATTACTACACGATTTCATTCTGGTTCAGCCTTTGAGGAAGTGTAGTAGTGGTGCTGGAGGAATGAGTCTCTGGAATAAATAGTCATCAGGATCTGATTTTAGACGATGATTTAAAACAAAATCTAACCAAACTACACCAACAAAATAAGATTTTCACAAGGCCAAATACATATTCTCTCATGTCTCTGACATGGTTGTTATGAGCTGAATCATGTTCTGCCAAAATTCTTATGTTGACCTACTATCCAGGATCTCTGCATGTGACTGTATTTGGAGGTCTGGATCCTTAAAGAGCTGATTAAGGCAAAATGGGGTCATAAGTGTGATGTCTAATCAAAAATAAGTCTTTATGAGAAGAACCTAGGACATGGGCATACACAAAAGGGTAAAACACGAAAGAAAGAAAGAATTTATTTCAACTTACAGTTTCCAGGGAAAGCTTCATCCAGGCAGGGAAATCATGAAATGCAAACAGCTACGCAGGCACCACATTGACACAGTAGCAGGAAAGAAGTAGTTTACGTACTAAGGTTGGAGCTGGGGTATAAAACCCCAAAGCCTACCCTCAGATACACTCCTTCTCTAGCAAGACTCAACCTCCCAAATGCCCCACAACCTTCCTGAATTATCTCCAGCTGGGGACCAAGTATTCAAAACACATGAACTTATGTGGGACATTTAATTCAAACCACCAGAATACCCCTTGTCATAATCCCTACAGTGATTGTAATTGGAACATCTATCTTCTTAGTGGACTCACTGGGGCTAGGGACTGGCATACTTAACTATTCTTCTGAAGCACTAAACACTGTGCCAGAAACCCAGTTGGTAGTTAAACATTGGTTGAAGGAACTCTAGCTATATAACGTACTCTTTTATCACAAAGTTCTCATGTTGATGTGCTAACTTCCCAGTTCCTTAGAACGCTACTTTTCCATGCTTGTGGTGAACTGTCTATGATTTAAATTTATAGTCTAAAACTAATGGTTTGTAAATATAAGTGCCTAACTGCTATTGTTTGTTGACAATTACACATTTAGCTTTTGGGAATTCTAAGATTCATTAGTAAACTGATATATACCAGTCATATTTATAATCTCATTGTTAATTATTACTGCTGTAATTTTGGTTTGAATATCAAATGTTTCCCTATAGGATCATATGTTTGAATACTTGATTACCAGGTGTTACTGCTGTTTAGGAAGGTTGTGGAATATTTAGGAGGCAAAACCTTGCTGTACAAAATTAGTCACTGGAGGAGGCCCTTGAGGTTTAATAATCCTGATCAACTTCCTGATCTCTTTCTGTTCTTCCTAATTGTGGGTGTAATTTGCCCAGCCAGCTTCCCACTCCCGCTGCCATGCTGGGATGTTACCTTGAACTATAGTCTAAAATAAACCATTTCCTTATGCTGATGTTTGTTGGGTATTTGACCTCAGCAACAAATAAAGTAACCAAAAAAGAAACTTGTTACAGAGAAGAGGGCTGTTACTATGATAAACCTGACCATGTGATTTTGTCAGCCTTTGGAGCTGGTTTGTGGGAACAACACGAAAGAGGTTAGAATTTTGGGCTGGAAAACCTCTAAAGTGTTGTCACAGAGATTAAGAAACCCAACTGGTATGAGTTTGGAAGACTAGAATGCTGAGAGAGCAAGGACAATGGAGGTACAGCTCATGAGGTTTCAGAGGGGAACAATAACTCTGCTGGGGACTAAGCTTAAGGTTGTGCTATATTTTGGTGAAGAATCTGATGGCATTCCCATGTCCCAGGAACTTGAATAAGTCTGAATTTAAAAGTGGACTAGTGTATTTAGCACAGGAAATGTCAAGCTATAACAGTGAGGCTGTGGCATGGTTCCAACTCACTGCTCTTATTCAGATCTATAGAGAAAGAAAGCAAAAAGATTATTAAGGATATAAGGTTTTAAAAAGGAAATAAAGGGTTTTGATCAAGTAAACTATTCTGGGCAAGGATACTAAAGCTGCCAAAACATCTGTAATTTTTAAATATATTAAAGATATTAATGGGACTAATGAGAAATCATATCTCAATGAGACAATGAACAAGACCTCATGCATTGAAGGTTTTAATGTGAGAATACAAATTCTTTTGAAAAGAGAAGGGATGAAAGGAGGATGCCTCGGGAGTTCCCTGATAAAAAAAACAACTGTTAACAAAAGTGTTTTCACAGATTAATAAGCAAAACATGCTGTTACTATTGAAATTTTGGTCCAAGGAGGCCAGGCTCTATCCCAAGCTGGGATCAAATATGGGTAGCATTGTGTATGTAGTTCTTCTTTTACAGGCATAATATTTTCAAGATTGAGAATGTCATTGTGCCATCTTGCTCCACGATTTCAGAGATCTGCAGAGGCTGGAAAATGTGAGGTGTGGTATGTTTCCCTGTAAGGAGGCTCTGCGAAGCCATTAAGTAATAAAGATGAACTCTAAGTTGCAGTGGAGATGCCATGGTGGTAGAGATGTTAAGACCATGGAATGTCCACCAAAAAATCTAGTGACCCCCACAAGAGAGAGGCTATATGTGTTACAGGCAACAGAGGTGGAAGGTTGGGGCTTCTCAAGCCCTGTGGATGCCAGACAATCATTTCATAACAAGTTTCAGATATCACACATGGAGCTACAGTGTTTGGTGTTTGCCCTTCTGGGGTTTGGTTCTATTTTTTCCCCACTGTTTCCTTGGTATATCACATTTCTCTCTTTTGGAAAGATAATTTTTACTCTTTGTCATTTGATGTTCACAGTATATAATTTGTTCTTTTTCATTTAACAGGGCTCACAATTAAGAGATTTTCTTTAATCTCAGAAGCAACCTCAGACTTCTGAACAGTGTTGGGATAGTTAAATACTATGGGTACTTTTGAGGTTGGAATAAATGCATTCTGTATCTTGAGATGTCCAGCCATGAACCTATGAGAGTCAGGGCAGAATGTTATGGTTTTAATGTAAAATTTTACCCACAGGTTTATTGTTTGAATACTTGATCCCTAAGTAGTGGTTCTCTTTGTGGAAGGTTGGAAAGGAGGTAAAACCATGCTAGAGGAAGTAGATCATTGGAGCTGTTCCTTGGGGTATAATAGTCTGATTTCCTTTCCTGATCACTCTCTGTCTCCTGACTAAGGATGCAATGAGACTAGCCAGCCTCTTGCTACTGCTGCAATATTTTCCTTTCCATAATGAACTTCATACTCTGTAACTATAAGCTGAAATAAACCCTTTCCTTCCTTAAACTGCTGCTTCTTTTTATATAGCAAAGCAATTTATTCCATTACAAGCATTCACAAAATTAGTGATGAAGAGAAACAATCATGATGTAACTTGTCACCACATCTCCATGGTATCCAATTAGTGATCAAGAACTAAAAAAAGCCTTAAAAAGGAGCACTTATTAAGGTTTGGTTTAATTCTAAAAACAAATACAATTCACAAAAAAACAATTCACTGTTCTCAACTTGAAAGTTCATTTGTGGTATAATAGGTAAAAATATACATCTTTAAAACTTGGTGAATCTAAGTAACAAAAACAAAAACCATTTCACAGAAATAATCTAAAACAGCTCAAGAAATGCACTAGCAAGGAAAAATATATGGGGAAGGAGACACAGTTAAATTTTGACTTAACTGAAGAAACCAAGAGGAGACTTGTCTGTATAAAAAATCATGCATCCTGGAAAGTCAGGCATGAGAACTTAGAATTGGCATCTAAAGCTCCTGAGTCTCTCTGATCCCTGAATAAATCATACCTTACAATGTTTACACTTCATGGCTCAGACACCTACCTCACTTTGTCCTATTCCTTACCTACTCTAGCCTTTGTATAAGAGTCTAAAAACCTTGGAGATATAACTTAAGAAGATAAATAATTGTACTGCACATGATAGTCTTTCTGGATCCTTTTTATTCCTGATTTTATTACTAATTTCTGAAGAAAATTGAAAAATAAGTTTGTGGCTTTGCTGAATTAGGTCCTTACTGTTTGGGTTAATGCCACTGTTGTTGGTAGCTATTATAAAGGAATAGTTGAGTAAAGTCTGTGTCTTAAAACCAGTGTTAAATAATCTTAAAGTGCACAGGGAAAAAAACAAGGGATGCACAAGTGTACACATGTCTTGGATCTTTGTCCTTCTAATTCCACACTTCTTCAGGGTCTTCATCATTCCAAGTGTTTTCTGCTATCTGCCTCACTTGCATGACACTATCTTCTAATATAGAACAAACCACCCAAGCTTCACTGATTGCAGCAGAAATCCTGGCAGTGTGGCCAACATGAATAAATAGCAACTCTGGTGGTTGATCTTCGGAAGCTTCTAGGGATTTTTCCTCTCCAGTTTTACTTATATCCCAGACATTCAGTATATGATCAGTACCACTGTAAACCAAAATAGTCTCATTGTGAGGCAAAAGAACCTGGAGTATTTTGTTCTTATGTGATTTAACATAATGCAAATTAAGTTCCAGATTTCTCAGATGTCACAATATATTTTCAGGTGTTTGGCCACAGCAACGAGTAAAGTAACTAGTATAGCTACCAAAAGCCTTAGGAGACTGGAGCTTGGTGAAGACAATAATCTTTATCTCCAACAACCTTGCCACATGATGGATGATAGCACACTGCAATGCAAACAGATCTCAGTAGCAAGTTAGAGAGCCATATAACCTGCCTTCCTTCTGCTGAAGTCTTCCCTCTGCCATTTTAGGAATCTGCGAGCACCATGAATGAAAAGTACAGTGGCAGGAGAAACTTGATCAATTATAAAACTCTCCATAAGGGAGAAATCTGGGACCTGCACTTTGGTTCTTACGTAACGTGAAGATGGGCCCACCAGATAATTTCACTCTGTATTTGATAATGTGAACATAGCTAGGGAACATGTCTAGGTGCAGTAGTTTGGATCAGATGTCCCTATAAACTCATGTGTTTTGAATGCCTGGTCCCTACCTTGTGGCAATTTGGGATGTGGAGCTTTGATGGAAGAGGTGTGTCATTGGGGGCAGGCCTTGAACTTCATTAGCCCCTTAGTTTGTCAGTGCTAGTCAGTCTCCTCACCTGCTGCTGTTTTCCACCTCCAGTGGAAGACAGAAGTGATATCCAGCCTCTTTTGTGCCACATCTCCTTCTGCCATCATTAAGCTTTCCCTGGAGAATGTGAGCCAAAATAAAAACTTCCAACCCATCAGGTGCCTTTGGTTGGGTGTTTTGTCCCAGCAACATAAAGGTAACTACATTTCTAGGTAACCATATTTCTTGACCATCACGTTACCAACCAAAAATTATTTTTGCTACTCTTGCCAGTTTGAATCCACTACTTCCCTTCTTGAAGCACTTGCTAGGTCTTAAAGAGGAGAATTCTGTTGAGGACCTTCAAGTGCTAACTAGCTACTGTTTAATCATGAGCTCTTAGTTGGAATCCTTCAAGTGATAATTAAGTAAATATGAGATATATATTATTTAGATCTATCTACATTGATGTACTTAAAAGAAATTATAGCTATACATGATACTGTCAATGAGTTTTCCAAGGTTGTACAAATTCACACTTCCAGAAGGAAATGAGAGCTCTGGGAGCCCCAATGTTCTCATTGCCACTTGGTCTTGTCAGTATCCAATGTTTTAACTCAACCCCCCAGTTAGAGATGTGGCACATTTGTATTTTTATTTCACGGTTCCTTGATATCTAGTGGCACTCAGTGACTCTTCATATTTTTATGTGTGAAATACCTGATCAAAATTGTTTTCCCATTTTCCTATTGAGTTTTCTCTATTGACTATGGGAACAATGGATTTTTAATGTTTCCAGGGCAAGAATGTGAGTTTTCTCTGATTACGTGCTTTCCCCTTTTATAGTACTTCTTAATTTTAAGTTTCTTTCATCAATTAACATTTTATCTAGAGTTGAACTATCCATGAGTCACATCATGTTATATTAATATAAGACAAAATAAATGAGAAAAATGTCATTCTTTAGAATAAATTTCAAGTACATTCATTTTAACTTACCAAAAATTTGATGATCATAAAATTGTGTTAATACAAATCTAAAATGTTAAATAATGAAGTTTTATACTGAAAAAATAAAAGGTAAGCTCATAGGGACAAAATACCCATTTTGATTGATTCTTAGCATGGAGGATAGAGTTTTGCTGAGTCCGGCAGGCTTCCAGACTGTCTCCTTCTGTTAAGGAAGTTGAGGCAAGTCTAAGGCCCCGATAAGTCTCAAGCGAATCCTGGACCCTCCAGCCTCTTAGCAGAGTACCACACTTAGCTGCTATGACTTATATAATCAAATTGTATAAGTCCATTATTCTGACACAATTTATTTTTAATTTGCTATCAAATTCCCTCTCTTTATACTTTCTTCCTCGCATTTTCCTTCTTTCCTTCCTCCAGTCCTTTCTGCCTCCTTTCCTTTTTTTCTTCAAGATTTTGAGTTACCAAAAGTTGCTGTGAAACCCCAAAACTTTTCCTCCAAGTTTTTCTTCTTAAATTCTCATTCTGATTGCTTCTACTTAAAACTGACTTGCAAGCTCCAAAAATTTCAGCATTACCAGAGCCTTTACTTCTCCTTTCTGCTCATTAGAGAATGTAAGTGAAGCATTACTATTGCATCATGAAGCTGATGAGATTTTAAATAATGGATTTTAATGAGAAAAAGCTAAGCTTCTTTCAATAGAACAAGGTTCCCAGAATTTTTTAAGGTAGCATATGCTCTCTGTTCACTGAAACATTTATACAACGAGGAGAGTTGGTATTACTGGCTCACTGAAATTTTATAGATTGCTGATGAATGAATGTTTTTGTGAAGAGAATTCTTCAATTTTTATAGTGTTTTTTCAGATTGCTAAAAGATCATTAGTCATTAGTGAGTATTTTATAATCAAATCTGAGTAACAATAATATTTCATTTTGCTTATTGACAAATGGGATCCAAGAGTTAGTTTATTAAATTCTGTTTTATAATTAAGAGTAATATGCATGATTTTTTCATAAATTTTTTACCTTCATTTGTAAATGTTGAATTGTGAGCAGACGCAGAGGTTGTTTTATGAGTCATGGATCAGTCAAGATCAGTGGATATTGACTTGTTTTTCTTAAAGGCAAGGGATATTTCCCAAACTAAAGAGATGTTGACATGAGACTGAAAGAGTGAGTGATTTCACAGAGACAAAACTTTTTGTAAAAGGCGTAGAAACCTAAGTTTAGTAAGTCAATTGGCTTGAATTATAATTTAACTACCCTAAAACTGTAAAAGAGACCTGTGGATGAGAGTTACAAGGCCTATCATTGAAGCTTACTAAAATAACAGCATTTTAGGTATGATACAGAGCTAATTTGTGCTTTAATGAGCTCTATATTTAAGCCATCACTCTTTCTTGTAGGTGCCATAGCCACGTTTTCTTCATCTCAATTGACACTGTGAATTGCTTTAACTATATCTTATTTCTTTTTCTCAGCTGTGACATTATTTCTAACTATAGCATCATATTTGATGAATCTCAATTTTCTTATGTTTGCGCTTTTAATCACTCCATTTTAGACATGAAAAATAGCACAGACATTTTTCTTTCCCTTGTCTTACTGTTCTCCACAAATTATAATCAAGTTATATCATGGAACTTCTATCTGTAATCTATTTTAATAGTATAACACCCTTTTGAAAGACCTTTATATCTAGACAAACTCTTACATGCTATTCTATGGTTGCTTTCCTTCCTGTTAGCAATTTTGAGATATTCAAGGTCATGTGTCATTGGCCCTTCATGCCCCTTTGTTGTAATCTGTATCTTTTAGTTGTTCCTCAGAGGTTTTGTTTCTGTTCCTTTATAACTCCTTGGTCTCCTTCCTGTCTTGTTTACCTGCATATCTCATTATTTTTGGCTTTAATATTGAAATAATTACAAAAACTTTGAGGGGGCATACTTATTCCCACTAGAAACTGTATATAAATTATTTTCATTATCAGTAATAAGGAAAGCGAGGTCTAGCAAAATTCAGTGTCTCATCAAAATTTATATGGAAATAAATACCAGCAGCAGATTTAAAATTTTCTTTAGCAAATTCCTAATCTTAGTGATAAACCCATGATAAAGTATTTATCCAGTATGCTCCTTAATTAGCAGGAGGCTATTGGAAAAAAATAGATTCCCTGCCCTATGAGTTCATAGCCTACTTAGTAATTTAGGAAGATTGCATAAGGAGAATATTTAAGATATTCTTAACATTCTTAATATGATATGAATCATATTCTAAATGTGGGAATAATTTACATTTGAAACTATTTGGGAAACACTTTTGGGTAGTACTCATGGCACAGTAGACACAGTGAGTAGAAACAGGTTTCTTGGAGAAGGCATGGCTCAGAAAACGATCTGCACTCATCATGGATTATCCTTCCTCCCATGACTTTTCCATCTCTTCTCTGCCATCCCTGCCTCTCATGGTCATGATGTGAATGACACAGCTCCTAACACCATGTATAGACACTACAATATGTAATAAGTGAAGAGTATAAACTTTTCCCATACATATATTACCAAACATTGCTTTCTAACACCTCCTTAGGTCTTCTTATTCTAATTAACCAACCCTAGGACAGGTTCCAGTGATACAGGTTCCAGTACCACATGCAGTCTCAATTATGTAATCAACTGTAATGAAACTCAAGTGATTGTGATTCTTTCTCTACCACATTTAACATGAACTTAGCTTTAGAGAATTATATCAGATTTTCTATACTCACTCAAAATATCAACAAATGTTTCTGCATTGATAGCATGCCAAGAGTGAAAATTCACAATGGATAAAACAGGAAAGGTGATGTGATTCTTCAGTGACAAAGCATGGAGATTCAAACTACAGTTTAACTAAGATCTCTATCCTTGTTTTTTTCATCCTGAGTGATGTCCTTTATTAAAAATGTAACCCAACAGCTATGCAGACTCTGTATTAGGATTTTAGCAGTTTAAATATATCTATATCAGAATTCTATGATAATCCATGATTCAAAAGCTCCTGAAGCTATAGACCTGTTATTTTATTTTTTTGCTGAGGGTAATTTTCAATAAAGTTCACTTAATATTTTTCATTTTGCTTATTAATATTTAAAGAAATATTTGTTTTCAATGTATGCACAAAAAAGTTTTATCATTGTCAATTGTATGAAAATATACATCTATAGATGATATATTGTAAAGGCATTTGTCCAAATGTATCTCACTATATGTCTTACTCTTCATCAATGTCATGCTCACATTGGCTTTGTCTGCATTACTAGATCAGAAGTCACTCAAATTCATTTCATACTGTGATCTACATTTTAGTTGCTAGTATTCATTGATTTGTGATACTTAACAATGAAAATAGTTTTAGAAAATCCCTTCACCATGCAGTCAATTAAAATTACCTTTAAGATGTTTATACAAGAATTTAATAATCACATTTTAATGTGCTTATTCATAGATGCAAGGGGCAAAATTACAGATTTCAGTTTATTGCAGATTTGATCTCATAAAACATGGGAAGTGTAGAGAATATGTTGTTCAGAGCAGAGCTTTTGGAGACTCAAATGAAAATTAAGGGCCCAGGGATTTTGCATATTTCTCTGCCATTCTCTATTTACCATTCCTGCCTCTCATGGTCATGATATGAATGATACAGGTTTCAGTACCACATGCAGTCACTACAATGTAGAGTGAATGCAGGAGACAAACTTTTCTTATGCATTTATTATCATGCCCATTCCCAAAGTCTCCTTAGTGAATGTTCTTTTATGCACATTAAGATTAGGCTATTTATCTCAATGATATGATTATGTTGGCTTGAATTAAGTGTCCTCTACCAAACCATGTGTTCTGAATGCTAGGTCTCCAGCTGGTGGCAATTTGGTTATGGGAGCCTTGCTGGAGGAGGTTTGTGATTTTCACATCTGGAGATTACCTCTTGGTTTTAATTATGCATAGTTGGCGATATGTAAATTCAGCTAAAAGACAGTAATTTTGGGGTCAAATGTAGAATAGGTAGAGGTGAGCTCTTCTACTCTTTTTCAAGAATTCCTTGGGGATCTTGTATCACCTCAGCTTGATGTGGAAGGTTATCAATGAGGAGAGGGGTGGTGAGCATTTCTTAGACTTCTTCCAGCCTGGGTTTCTGTAAATAGTATTAGTAGTAGATGTTTTTGTGGTCTGAACTCATGATGTAGGTGACATGCGCAGTGGCTTTGAACTCACGGTGTAGGTGACTCCTGCAGTGGCTTTAGTGGATGGCATGTTTAGCTCTAGAGCTATAGGAAAAAGTAAGGTCCTTCAGTGATGAAGCTTCTCTCCCCATTTCATCACTGGGAGGAGTTCCAGCTGCTTCTACCTACCCTGGCATCATACCTTTTATGGAGCTAGCTGTCGATCACATCTTCACTACAGATACATAGGAAGCCTCTGAATGTTTCTTTTGGCCCTCCCTTAATTGCTACAGAATGCCTGTATCTTTGTTTCTCAGGGAAGCCTCGAGAAAATGATGGCTTAAATTGTATTCTGAGTTCTGGAGGGCTGAGGCCTGAAACCAACATAGAGGCAGAGCATAGCACAGGCTCTGGGGGAGTATTGTTCTTTGCCTCTCATGGATCTTTGTATTTTCAGGTGTTCATTGGCTTGTGTTTGCCTAACTCTGGTTTCTGCCTCCTTCTCATGGCTATTCCTCTCCCTGTATATGTGTCTTCTTTTCTTTTAAACATATTCTATTTACTTATTTGCAAGCTGAGACAGACAGAAGAGAGAGAGGGAGAAAGAGAGAGGGAGAGAGAGGGAGGGAGTAAGGGAGAGAGAGGGGGAAGGGGAGAGAGAATGGACACACCAGGGCTTCTAGCTGCTGCAAACAAACTACAGATGCATTCACCACTGTGAATATGGATTTACATGTGTATTGGGGAATTGACCCCAGGTCATTAGGCAAGAAAGCACCTTAACTTCTGAGTCATCTCGCCAGCCCTCTTTTAAGTCTATTAAAAGAGTACTTACTTATTATTAGATTAAAGGGACATCAAGAAACTCTGAGGTAATTATATCTGGAGGTACTTAAAGAGATTTGCAAAGATTTTTCTAAATGAGGTTATGTTCACCCTTAAAGTTATGAAAATTAAGATAGAGAGCACCCATTCACTTCACATAGGGTATGAGAGTCTAGAATCCAACTCACAACTGTTTGTATCATACTATTTGGCTTTCTCCAAACCCACTTCTATAGGACCCATCTAGACAGTTTCCTTTCTAAAATTGACATTAGGAAATAATTACCAATCCCTGTAAACATCATGAGGGGCATGTTTTGTTTCCTTTCATCCTACTCCTCATCCCTATCACTTATGATTATGGTGGAAGAATCCAAGGGACACAATCTCCATTTTATTTCTAACTCCCTGTAGTTCAAATATTTTATCTTTGGAAACTTTGCTGCCCCTTTCCCGGCCTTCCGCCCCTCTTCCCCTACACTCCAAACCAATGCTTTTTCTTAGAGAGGATAGAGATAGAATAATCACCATCTTCACTAATACATTTCAAGAAGAGTGCTTTTTGGACTTAGCAATTTGAAGTCAAAATCTTTGCTATCACGGTGAACCTGGTCCACTTCAATGGACACCATTAGTTTGGCGTCCCTGCAGAAGAGCCAACAAGTATTGGAAATGCAAAAGTATCAGATTCAGATGACACTTCCGAACTCATCCTGACCACTTACAATTGAGAATTCTCACAGACAGCCACTCAAAAATGCTTTTCCTTTAGCACTTAGCATTTGCTAGAAACCTTAAATCATTTAAGTGATTTTTATTTTCCATTTAAGTTGCATCATCACCCACAGAAACATTTTAATGTAGCTCCTTCAAATACAAAATAAAGCAATTTGGGGACTGATGGCAACTCAGATACCATTTCTATTCTCATGAAATAAATGAACCCTTATCTATTCCTTCTGAGCATCTTAATCTTTTGTGTAAATTGGTATGACTACAGTCTATGGTGGAGTTGCTTAAACTTACTAGGTTAAATTGCTCAGTCGTTACCTTAGCAAGGCAATTGTGATTTTGTTCACATGATCCTCTAATTTAGAATTTATTAACATTGTAAAAATTTATTTTAAGCACTGTCATGATTTGATCCAGGTGTCCCCCACAAACAAATTAATGTGTTTTGGGTAATCGATCCTCAGCTGATGGCAGTTTGGATTTTACAACCTCAATGGAGCTGTGTTGTTGGGGGTGGGCTTATGGGGTTATAAGCTAGCTCCCCCTTGCCAGTATTTGGCACACCTTCCTGCTGCTGTTACCAGCGCTGTGGTGGAGGTGATGTCCACCCCTTTGCTCATGCCATCGTTTTTCCTGCCAGGATGGAGTCTCTCCTTGAGTCTATAAGCCACATAAACCCATTCCTCTACAAGCCGCATTTGTTTGGGTTCTTTCGGTGCAGCAACTAGAAAGCTGACCACAATGAACACTTTTCCCTATCTCAGAAGTAAAAAGGAAAGGGCTCAGAAATGACCTTTCCCAATGTTGGAAATGGGTGAGGAAAGAAATTTTCTGTGAGGGAAAATGTTTCTAGTACCTAGAAGTTGTGTTGAGAGGCATCTCATGAACCCAGTAGTGGTGGAAATTTAGAAATGATGGGGACAAAAGAAGTTTTAAAGCATGAAACACATAATAGGAAAGTAGAGGTGTTTGAAGACACAAGAGGTCCTGGCATAAAAATTATGACCACAGAGGATATCCTATATAGCTTTCTCCACCCACGTGACATAGCAGCACGAATTTATTTCAAGGATATTCACTTCTTATAATTTCATATCACTAGTCCAATACAGATCCTACTGGAATAAAACAAAGAAGTTGTCAGAGCTATGCTCCTTCTGGAATCTCAAAGGTGAGTTGGCGTTCCGCCTGTCCCAGCTCCTAGAACTGCTCATATTTCTCTGTCCACTGCACCTTCCCCCACTTCTCAAGCTGCCACTGTTTCAGCATAAACTTCTCTCTGACCACAGGGGGAAAGATCCTTTGCTCTGAGCACCCATGTGGTGAGAATGGCCTTAAGTAGCTCATGCAGGATAGCTGCCCCAGTCAAAGTCCTGAATATAAACACATTTGCAAAATCACCTTTGCATATTCCCAGGTTTCAGGACCTGGAAATGGGTACTAGGCTATTTCCATACCAGGATATGGAAATTTTTGGGAACTGTTATTCTTCCCACTGAAGATGGCATGAGTGACAGAGCCTGAATGAGCCCTAGGAAATGTTCTCACCTACTAATAGGAGACAGAAATTGGCTAGGCTGCTTTAAGGGTGACAGATCCCAAAGTGAATAGCCTCGCCCTGGCTAAGTGTAAGGATTGTCCTTGGAACTTTAGGAGAAAACTTAGGCCATTGCACTTTACTACAGTTCAGAAATGTCAGAAGGATCTGGCTTTTCCTTCCGGCTCATTCCTTGAGGAGACCATCCATTCTGTTCCTAGAGAATTCCAAAATTCCTATTTGCAGACTCCTGGCATCAGGAGTAAACTGGTTAAACCAGTCACCTATTCATGGGGCTCATAAAAACTGTAAACTTGGTCTTCAACTCATAATTACTCCCCATAAAAATCCCCAAACTGAGTCTCAAGGTGAGTTCTCAAATACCCTCTTGCCTCTCTGAGCAAGAGCTCTGCCTTCTTCTCTCATAGAGATTCTCAAAAGCCCTCTTGTCTCCCTGGGCAAGAACTGCAACTTGCTACCTTCTCTTATGTTCTAGGTGTAAGGCCCTCTTCTCTTTCCTCACTTAAAGCTTTAAGCAATAATAAAATCTTTTTGAACCTCATCCTCTAGTCCATGGATTTCATTCTCCAACTTCATAGGACTAGGATCTGGGAATACTCCAAATTGTCAGTGTGTTGATATATTAGGAACCCACAATTCCTGCATCATTTTTGGTGCACTGCCCAGGAATCTCAAAGGATGAGTGTTCTCCTGCTCCCTGTCTTCCTCATGGCAGGAGGCATTCTTTGTTCTGCTCTTAATTCCCTATTTTCTTCTTTGATGAAACTCCTCTGCTTGTACTTTGGGCACACTTAGAACTTGGTAAATAGTTGACTTAAATTTCTGTGGGAGACATGTATTAGAACTTTTGTTTTCCCTTTCCACTTAGTTACTTGTAAAGCTTATAACAAAATGTAAATGCTGTGTGTAGAATGTTAACTGAGCTTTGTCAGGAGCTATTTTGTGTTTGCTCTGTGGAATACTGACCTGAGATTTAAATACTAATGAGAAACGCTAGCCAGTAGGGAATGCAGATTTGGCCTTGGATGGTTGTTCTGGTTAGTGTCTGCAGCAATGCTGTGGGACACAGGTTCAAACAGCACACAGACAAGGGCTTCATTTGGGACTCTGAGCAGCAGGATATTCAGGGCATAGAGGGGGTCATGCAGACCCAGCAAGGCTGCCAGCCACACTAGGAGGCAAATGGCCACAGGATGGTGGCTGAGAGAACCCATGTCACAGCCAAACACACAGTCTGGGACCCTGCATCTGTTACTTACTACAGTAGTTTAGAGAATATGCAACATAAACTAAAGATTATAAATCTGTGGTAAAGAATCAAGAAGAGCTCTAGAAAAATCTAAGATGCTTAACTTGTGAGGGTGCTAGGACCCTCTCTGCTCATGTAGACATTAGTAATTTTCAGATTTGCCTGACACTTAAGGCTTAATAGTTATTCCAGAGTTTTTGATGATGATTTCCATGTGGACAGGCTAAGATAAAAAAGGCAAAATTCAGAAAGATGTCAATCACTGGGGTGTTAATGTAGGGTCACATGGTAAAATGCAAGTCAAGCCTATAGACTGCCTTGTCATCATCATTGCTAATGAGTATGTCAATACAGAGAACTTCAGACCACATTGGTAATAGGTGACTAAATCCAAAGCTCTCATTCTTCTTGTTGCCACACCAAAGAGAAATAAAGGAAGCTCTGGAGGATACTCAGGGGGGAAAAAAGAGATTTAGAAAACTTTCCAGTATATCTCTTTTTTTTTCACATGGGTAACCATATGTCTTTAATAAAGACTCCAATAGACTGTATCTTTACCCACTAGGATCTCTTTGATTTAAAGACCTTATAAAAAGGAATGCCATGGAGAGGGAGAGCACCCAGAGCCATTAACTCCCTCAGCAATAACACACAAAGAAGGAAAAGAAAAAACAAAACTGGCTACCTCTCACACAATCCATAACCCTCTATCCTATGGACTGGTCCAGCAAGCTCATTGAGGAGGGCTCACAGGGAGGAGGTAGATGGGGATACCATCATAAGACTTGTTCATACAATGTATCTAATTATTGACAATATATATGGAAAAAAGTAGAATTAAAAAAAAAGAAATGCCTGATATTCTTCTGCACTCAAGCTTGGCCCAACTATAAACTGGAGATTAGAGAGAAAAGACCTCCAGATGGAAGTATTAATTTTAATATGATTTTACAAATAGACCTGTAAAAATATGGGTAAGTGATCTGAAGTGCCTTACATTTAGACATTCTTTTCCTTTTTCAAGCCGAATGTCCACAGGGAGCACAATATAGATTCTGCTCTCCTAACTTCTCCCCCACATCAAGGCAAGCTACTGAAAACCTCTTACAGGTACAGCCACCTTTGGAAGGGAAGAGGCATCTCTGCATTCTTGTTCTCCATACCCTGACTACTCAAAGTGTGCTAAGGCTCCTAGTTCTTCTTCTAAAATGTGTCCTTCTCTCCTACCATTACAGGAGACAGGTATTGAAACGGTCATAGTTGGGCAGGAGGTTGGAAAAAAAGGATCGGAGAACAAATTTGGTCCTAAAGTCTGTCTTGTAAGGGTGAAAAGCCAGCCACTGAGGGACTGGTAGGGTTGCTAAGTGATTAGAGGTACTTGCTAGTGATTACAAGTATCTGATGTTTTCATATTTGCCTTTTGTTTAGAAAAATAAAATATATTAACTTAGACAGTTTTATATTACAGTATGGCTTTCCTAATTCAGAAAGCTTGAGAGATTTCTATAAGGAATTCACCCTGAGTGTTATCATGTTTACACCACCATTTTCCTTAGAGGCCATCACATATTTTAATGAACTTTTTCAGATTTTCTGATTTCAGCATCTGTTTAAAAACATTTTTCAAGGTAGTATTATTATGTAGCCTAAGCATATTAAACAAAATTCTCTATAGAATCAGGACCAACAGGACACACACACACACACACACACACACACACACACACACACACATTGATTTGATTTGTTCTATGTAGTTAGTGTTATGAGATAAATTTTGTCCCCTTCAAAAGAAATATCAAAGTCCTAATCCCTAGTATATCAAAATCATCTTATTTGGAAATATATCCACATTACAAGCGAGGGTTTGTTAAATTAGCTTACACAGTAGGGACTCGGTCATCTGTCAATGGCCATCTGCACACTAGAACCCAGTTCCCTGCTCAGGATATGTGATGACTGAGCAGTTTCAGTTGAACACTAAAAGATGAAGGTCCCTGGAGAGTCACTATTACTGAGTACCTGTTCAAAGGCCACAGAAGGTAGAGTATGATGTCTGAGGGCAGTGGCCAGAATAGACACAATTATCCAGTAAATAGTGTGGTTATCCTCCTCCCTCCTCCCTTCTTCATCCTGGCAGTGTGCCCTCTTGAGGGTCCCATGCCTATTCAGGGCAGGCTTTTTTCACTGTCACTGTTTCACATATTAGCCCTCTCTGGAAGCACCTCCATAGACATACAGATGCATTTCACCTGTCACAAGCCTCTCTAATCCAATCAGGTGGACAACTCAGATTAAACATCACACCAGTTTAGCTTCAAACTCACTATGCAGCATAGACTGGCCTCAAACTTGAGATCCCCCTGTCTTAGATCTTAGATTCACAGGCATGGGTCTCTATGCTTAGCCTCCAGTCTTTTTTATCTGATACCTATATCTTTACTCTAGAAAGTGAATCAATTTTCTTTGATTAGCAGTGGATGACTAGACTGCAGTGTTGGAAAGCCTTGGGAAACATCCAAGGCTGGATGGAGAAGATGTTGTGCACATTTACTGATGTTTGCCACAGACTTGATGGTAGCAGTAGACATGCGTTTCCAGTAGACCATCAACCACCTGGTGCTGAGCATGTAGGGTCACTTGGCATTGAATGGTAGGCAAAGTCTATGTATGGCAGATTATTCTCTCCAAAATCATGTACTAATGTCTGTGGAAAATAATAATAGTTTGTAACTATTCCTTATTCAACTTTTACCATGTACTAGAAACTGTGATAAAGTTTAAGCACATGTTAGCTAATTTAATTTATCCTGTGATTCAATTAATATATTATTTCACTGGTAGGCAATATCATTTCAGTTTTATAGATAAGGATTAAAATTGATTTCCAGAGTCATACAGCTAGTGTGCATGGAGACAGGATTTATAGTAGATCTGACTCTATAGTAGATCTGATTCCAAAACTTTTACACTTTCTCTTAGAACTGAGTAGCCTAGTCAAATCTGTTAGCT